>JASDQU010682245.1:0-15722 GCA_032191745.1 Picea mariana | reverse complement strand
TCTTCAGACCAGAGTATAACTCCGCAGGTGTTAAAAAAAAACAAAAAAAAGTCTGGAAATTTTTTCACCATTATTTGAGACATATTCCATTGGATTCATCTCTTCGCCCTTATCACATTCATCCATATCATTTTTCGGAAAAAAATTTTGACCCCTCCCACCCCTTTTCGATTCACCCATCCTCATAGCCCATACCCATAGCTAAGGCCTGGAAGCTCGCTTCAACACCTTGCAATTTGGTTTCCTCGAGACCCAAAAAGAAGTGAAACAAATCAGTGCTACTATTGTCTCCATCAATTCATCCATCAATACAACCATAAATACAACCATGTAGTCCTCAATGGAGGAATTCAAACAAGAACTGACCACCCATATTGAATCTGTCTTTGCATCACTTTGCACCAAACTGAAGATCCCTATAGATGACCCTTTCTCTGATGCACCTCCAAAGACTGAAGGTGAACATTCCTCCCATTCCCATACCTTTCAACCCCATCACTTTCAACGTGACCTACGCCTTCCACGGGTGGATGTGACCAAATTTGATGGCTTGGACTCCACTGGTTGGGTCACCCAAATGGAACATTATTTCTCTTTATACAACTTTACAAATGAGTTGGCCAAACTCCGGTATGGTGTTCTCCATCTAGATCAAGAACATTGGCAATGGTGGCAATGGAGAAAAACTTCCCGTCAAGGGTATATTTCTTGGACCCAATTTGTGACTGAGATTTATGAATGCTTTGACACTGACACCAACCATTTGGGTTGTTTGACAAAGTTGAAACAATCAGGAACAGTAGAAGTCTTCATAGTTGCCTTTGAGTGCCTGGCTTTTACAATAGAGGGCATGACTGATGCTTTTTTTCGAGAGTGTTTTATCAGTGGCCTCAAGGAGGAGATTTGGGCCCATGTCCTCATGGCTTGACCTTCGAGTTGGGTGGAGGCTACTAAAAAAGCTAAAGAATCAGAGCAGGTTGTATCCTCTCAAAACCGTAAACCCTCATTTATCCCTTGCCCTAAACCTGTAAATACCACTACTCCCTCTGCCCCATTAAAGATCCAAAAATTGACCAGGGCTTAAATGGATGAATTCCAACTCAAAGGCCTTTGTTATAATTGTGATGACAAATATTTCCCATGCCACAAGTGTAAGGAGAAAAAGATTTTTATGGCCATCTCTGAGGACATTTCGAAAGAGGATGTTGAAACTCCCCTTGTGCCTGAGTCACCTGAAATCACTGACATAACCCCTCCCTCAGACCCTCTCTAAGTGGAGCCAATCATTTCCCTCAATGCTCTCACTGGCTTCTCCACCCCCAAACCCTCAAGTTAATTGGCTACATCAAGCATCAGAAGGTCATCATTCTGGTTGATAGTGGAAGCACCCATAATTTTATTCATCGCCACATTGCCCAAGAAACTCATTGCTACATCCGTGCCGTCAACAATTTCTAAATCATGATTGCCAATGGTAGTTCCATGAAATGTGGAGGGCACTGTGAAAATGTTCATCTCTAAATCGGTGACTACCACCTAAAATTCTATATGTTTGCTATCGATATGGGCGGTTATGACATTGTGTTGGGTGCAGGCTAGCTAAGGACTTTGGGTCCCATTCTCATGGATTTTAAGGCATTAACCATGAAATTCAACCAAGAATGCCACCAATATAAATTCCAAGGCATCACGACTGGTTCACCTGAGGTCATTAGTTCCCATCGCATGGAAAAGATGCTCAAAAAAGGTCATTTTGGTTTCATTGCCCAACTCCATGCCATACAAGCAATAGAGACACCCCCGATGACGGAAGACCTCCAAGCCCTCCTTTATAAACACCAAATGGTATTTTCCACTCCCCAAGGACTCCCTCCTTCCCATGATGTTCATGATCATTCCATTCCCCTTGTACCTGGAAGCCTTCCTCCCAATATCCATCTGTATCGCCACCCCTTTTCACAAAAAAATGAAATTGAGAAAATGGTCCAGGAACTCCTTACTGCAGGTGTTATCCGCCCTAGTATGATCCCTTACTCTTCTCCTATAATCATGGTCATGAAGAAAGAAGGTTCTTGGTGAATGTGTCTTGACTTCCGTGCCCTCAACAAACTGACCATTCAAGACAAATTTCCCATTGTTGTCATTGATGACCTCCTAGATTAATTGAGTGGCGCCCAATTATTTACTAAACTTGATATTCGCTTGGGCTATCACCAGATACGTATGGAGGCAGACATTCCCAAGATGGCATTTCAAACTCATGAGGGCCACTATTAGTTTTTGGTCATGCCCTTTGGCTTGTGTAATGCCCCCTCCACCTTCCAAAGCCTCATGAATCGTGTCTTCTATCCTTTTCTCCTTCATTTTGAATTAGTTTTCTTTGATGATATCCTAATCTATAGCAAAACCTAGACAGACCATCTTACTCATGTGGATCGATTTCTCCATCTACTCTCTCAGCACAAACTTTTCCTGAAACAATCTAAATGTGCTTTTGGTGCCTCAGAAGTAGAATACTTGGGTCATGTGGTTGGCAAAGATGGTGTTAGGGTGGATCCAAAAAAGATTGAAGCTATGTAAGACTGGTCGCACCCAAAGACTGTCAAAATCATGCGTGGATTTCTAGGCTTAACAGGGTATTATCGCAAGTTTGTTAAGAATTATGGAAATATTGCAACACCTCTCACGACTCTCCTAAAAAAGAACTCTTTCACTTGGACTCCAGTTGCTGCTCAAGATTTTCAAACCTTGAAGATGGACATGTGCACCACCTCGGTTTTGGTCCTTCCTAATTTCACAAAGACCTTTGTGTTGGAATGTGATGCCTCAGGGAAAGGAATCGGTGTTTTCCTTATGCAAGAGGGTCGACCTTTGGCCATCACCAGTAGGCAACTATCTGAAAGGAATCTGGGAAAACCCATCTATGAAAAGGAAATGTTGGCTATTTTGCATGTTGTTTATCTGTGGCACCGTTATCTCTTGGGGCAACGTTTCAAAATTAAGAGAGACCATCAAAGCCTCAAGTACTTTCTCGATCAACACATTTCCTCCCCAGAGCAACAAAAATGGGTGACTAAGATCTTTGGATATGATTATGAGATCATTTACAAGAAGGGCAAAAGAAATGTGGTGGTGGATGCACTATCCCAAAAATATGAAGAAGAAGGATCCCTTTTTTCTCTTTCCTTCATTGTACCAGATTGGCTCCAAGATGTGCACCAAGAATGGCTACAAGATCCCAAAAGTTCACATCTGATCCAGCAATTGTAGACCAATGCTCCAGATCCCCCAGGGTACTCTTGGCTCCAGGATGATCTTTGATACAAAGGCCGTTTGTATTTAAGTAAACAATCAAATCTTAAATCCACGGTACTTTCTGAGCTTCATGCTACACCCACAGTGGGGCACTCCAGGTTCACCAAAACCTATGACAAGGTCAAACATTCTTTCTTCTGGGATGGTATGAAACAAGACATCCATAATTTTTTTGCTGAATGTGAGGTGTGTCAACTCAACAAGGGAGAAACAGTCAAATCTCTGGGCACACTACAACCGCTTCCGATTCCACCTGCTATTTGGAAGGATGTCTCTATGGACTTTATTACCGGCTTACCCAAATCGGGAAATAAATCAGTCATAATGGTGGTTGTGGATCGCCTTTCCAAGTATGCTCATTTCTATGCTCTTCAACACCCATTTACTGCATCCATGGTGGCTGAAATTTTCATGGACGAGGTCTTCAAGATTCATGGCATGCTGCACTCTATTGTTTCTGATCGTAACCCAACTTTCACAAGCGATTTTTGGCAAGAACTGTTTAAGTTGCAGGGCACCCAATTGCATCTAAGCATAGCTTATCATTCCTAGACTGATGGTCAAACGAAAGTTGTCAACAAGTGTTTGGAAACATATCTAAGGTATTTTGCCTCTGAAAAGAAAAATCAGTGGGCTCAATGGTTACCCCTATTTGAATGGTGGTACAACACTTCCTACCATACAACTGCACTCATGACTCCTTTTGAAGAGGTATATGGAAAGAAGCCCCCTTCAGTTATCTCATACTTACTGGGTACCTCGAAGGTCCAGGTGGTTGACCAAACACTTATAGTTCGAGAGGATATTCTTTGTACCCTTAAAGAGAACTTGGTCATGGCACAAAATCGCATGATGCAACAAGTAGATCAAGGTCGCTTTGAATGTCAATTTTTAGAAGGGGATCAGGTGTTTCTGCGATTGCAACCATACAAGCAAACTTCCCTCAAGGCCAAGCAATGTCAAAAGCTAGTGCCCAAATTTTATGGTCCTTATACAGTTCTCAAGCATGTGGGACAAGTCGTCTATCAGTTAGCTTTGCCCAGTCAGTCAAAGCTACATCCTGTTTTTCATGTTTCATGCTTAAAGAAGGTGATTGGAACTAGGTGCCAAATTCAAACCAACCTTCCCGAGTCAGCTGAAGAAGGATCCATTTGGCTACAGCCAGAAGTAGTTTTGGACCAGCATGAGCATCGCCTGCATCAGCGAACCATCAAGGAAGTGCTAGTCCAGTGGAAAGATACAACTCCAGTAGATGCCACTTGGGAACCAGCTACCATTCTACAACAGTTTCCACATCTCAAGCCTTAAGAACAAGGCTGTTTTTAAGGGGGCGGACATGTTAGGGTTCTAATCCACACATAGGTAGATCAATATATTTAGATGTAATAAAGGTCAATATTAATAATGCCTTTCAATAAAATAGAATAAGGCGAATGTAAACAGACCTAATAGAAGCTTTTGCTTCTAGAAGGATCTTCCTCTAGATGCTTCTCTTGATAGACATAGTTAGTATAAATAAGGGTCAAGGGTATGAAAACCCTAGCTTGGAGATTATTGTAATAGAGCACTGCTTGACTGGAGGTTTCCCCCTTGAAGAGGCCCGTGAACATTGCTTTCTGAATCAAAGTGTTATTTCTGTTGTTTTTCTTATATCATTTATGTGTTATTGTGGAGATTATGCTGGTTATGTTACTGTTATTCTGCAATTTCTAGCATTTTATTTATGTTCTGCATACTCTTTATATCTAGTATATTATAGGATCCCTCCATGTATAGACAAATTATTAGTTCGTTGATGTAATTAACAAACACGAGGCCAAATATGTGTTTTGTGGTGAGAACGTTGAGTCTGTATATGGTTGATCCGATAAGTGTTTGCTTGGTTTAAGAAAAACATGTGATGAGTTAATTGAAGGGGACAATTGATTATGGACTCATATATGCTTTAGATCATGAGATAATCCTACAAGGATTTACTGATTCAGATTAGAATGGTAGTGTTGCAGACCAGAAAAATAAATGAAGATGTTTCTTTAGTATGGAATCATCTATGATATCGTGGTTCAAGAGGAAGCAGACTAGTGTGGCACTCAATACAACTAAAGTAGATTACATTGCATCTTGTTCATCTAACAGTGAACTAGGGTGGCTTCGAAAGCTTCTTGCAGGATTTTTTTATCTTGAGTTGTAGGTGACTTGTCTGGTGTCACAACCAAAGTTGTGTGAAGTTGAAAGAGAACCCAATGTTCCATGACAAGTCCAAGAACATTGTGATCAGGTATCATTACATCAAAGATATGGTACAAAGGGGAGCAGTGAAGCTCCAGTATGTCGCTACATATGAGTAGATAATTGTCATGTTGACCAATCCCCTATACAAATTGAAGTTTGTGTACTTCAGAGACAAGCTTGGTGTGGTCCAAAAGGATGTCCCTAGTAAGAGGGAGTGATGAGATACATTTGTGATCTAGGCAAGCATATTGAGCACGTGGCAGAAACAATGGGTGGTCATTAACGATCATGTTACTTCTACCCCAATGATTAATACTGGTATACATATGGCTACTCCAGTGATAAATATTGGTACACCGAGTTACTTCTACCACAATGATAAATCCTGGTACATAGATATCTACCATAGTGATTAAGCATGATACGTCAAGTTACTACTACCCTAGTGCTTAATCCTAGTACATAGATGGATACCCCTGTCATAAAGCATGGTATTCCAAGTTATTGTTACCCAAGTGATATAGCCTGGTAGGAATATTTCTACTCTGTTGGCAACATGCTGAAGTGGAAAGAAGGATGATCGTGGGGAAAGAAAGCATGTAGAGAGAGAAGCAACAACTGGAAGGAAACACAACACATGCACATGCAAGAAAGTGTGCACAAGGAAAGCGGCAATTGGAAGGAAGAACAACACACACACATGAGAGGAAGACCTAACGTCAGTAGGGTTAGGTTTTGGTAATGTATTGTAATGGCTGAAGAGACAAAGATGTATAAATACCAACACATAGGTATTATAGGGGGTTGTTGTTCATGGATTTTGTAGTTGTTCTGATTTAGTTAGTAATCAGGTTTACATTTTTCTATATGAACTGTTTTGTAAGCTGTTGAGCTGGAGGAGACAAGATAAGGTAGTTATTGAGGATTAGATCATAGGCTGAGGAGACTGGTGCGATCTAGTTCGCCTCATATAGATCTTACCCATTTGAGGAGAGTTGTAAGCGCACGATGCTGTATATGCAGAACTATCATAATAAAAGAGCCAAGTGCCAAATTTTTGTGGACGTATCCTAGGAGGGGGTGAACCATGGTAATATATGTGTAATGTGGTGAATGCATGCATATCTTTATCCTCTTTTCAGTAGTTATTCATTGTTCTTAATGAGTGAATGAGTTATTATATTGCTTGTTAAAATATTGTCGCGATACTAAGGGAACAAACTGCTGAAGTTACTGCATAGTTGTGAACAATAGTATGTTGCATTTACCAGTTATAACAATGGTTCAATGGTCAAGTTCTCATATTTCATACTCAATCCTAGGCTGTAAACACCTGAGTCTTGTAGTCACCCATTAAAGCTATCTCGGGTGAGACTGCGCAGTGCATTCTCTGTGTTGTGTTGCCTTCTGGTTTACCGGGACGACCGATAGTTTTAGAGGCTTTGTTGGAAACCTGAAAGATATGAACCATGGGTCAATAACTTAGATGGTATAGAATAAGATATAACCAACAAATGGTTCTGTTGTTGTTGGTAGGAACAAGAGAGGATTGAGCAGATAAGATAAGTCGAACATTTGTTGGAGGCAGATTAAGAAAAGGTTAGGGTAGAGACCAACAAGCCATTAGAAGGGAATGTTGAGACCATGGAATCCGAAAAAATAAGAGATCAAAATTTGGTTTAGAACAAAGGAGCTAGAGTTTGCACAGAAAGACAATAGAAACCCTAGAATAACACCTCGCAAATATCTTGAGAAATACGTGTTTACTGATTTTCACGAAGTCTTTTGATGTGATTTTCTGCATCTACTACATGAGTGGATACTAAGGTGGAAGGATAACAACATGACAAACCAGATTCGACAGTTAGATTGGACCTTAGTATAGCTTGAGCAGTTACAACAGGTGAACAACAAGTTCACCCGCGCAGTAGAATTTTGGCTTGACAGTATTGTGGTAGGGTTGATAACAGAGTTTGTAGTTGACACAATGAAGTCATATAGCATAGCAGAGAAATAATTTGTAAGCGGACCACGAGGAAGGTACATTCGATCACTGTATACTTCTATTAAGATGTTGTTATATAACAAAGGTGTAATGACAATGGAATCAGACAACTAAACTTCCCTGCATGTATGGGGAAAGGGGGGAAGCACTGACAGAAAGAGGAGAAATGGAAGGAAGAAAGGATAAGGGAAAGAAGGAGGAACCCTTGGACCCAATCATGATGGATGATGACCAGATAAAGTGGATCTTGGCATCAATGGGAAACATGCATAGCGAAGTACCCTATCAATACAAAGTGAATACCAAGAATAGATCCATAGACGTGAGGGAAGGCTTGGGGAGTGATGAGGAAGAGGTAGAGGATCTCTGGGTTGTGGAGAAGATTGAGGAAATCCTTCATGTAACATATGAGAGGAAGAGGAGAATTCCAAAAGAGGGAGGAGAAGGCAGCCATCCTATCCATATTAATGTCAGTGGGAACCCATAAACCCATGTGCCACTAATACACCAAAGAGAACATCACCGTTTAGACAACCAAAGTTCAGAAGAAGTCAGAAAGGAGGAAGTACATCTACACAAGGAACAACAATTGGAGGAGCCATTTCAGGTAGCACTAGTGAGGTCTCTACACCGTAAGGAGGTAGTAGTTCAACATTTAGGATGGAAAGACATGATCCCACCATCAGTTTACCAGAATTTCGAGGAGAAGCAACATAAGACCTTGAGAAACATTTGTTCATTTGTGAAAAGATCTGGGAAGCAAAACAAATCACTGATAAAGATAATAAATTGCGCAGCTAGCTATTACGCCAAGAGACCACGCACTAGACTGGTACATGAGTCTAGACACAAACAATGCCCCTGAGATGATAAGGACACTAGTAGACATTAAGAAGTTACTGATAAATGAGTTCCAGAAGCCAAGCTCAGAGGATTAGTACATGAACGAGATGATCGAAATAAGACAGAAACCAAGAAAATCTGTATGGGAGATTGATTAGAGATTCAAGCGACTGAAGGGAAAGATAAAATATCTCATGATCGAGATGAAACATCGGCACTTGTTTGTCAACTCACTACTCCCACACTTAAAATATCCTTTATGACAACATAAATTTTAGATGAAGGTAGAGGCTCTGCAGGAAACCTTGCAACTGGAAGAAAACCAATACCAACAGATAGACCCATATATTGAAGAACTGAAAGAGAACTTGAAGAATCTAACGTTTCAGCTGAACCAGAATAAGAACAAGGACAAACGAGAATCTGTTTGGTTTACCACATGAAGGATGAAAGGACACCACAAGAATGAATGTCCAACATTCACATAGTATATGGAAAAAGGAATTCAAAATCCATTACCACCAGGAGGACTATGGTGCAAAATTTGCAAGAAACTGGGTCACGACCCTTATCACTGCATGATGATGCAGAAATACCAGACAATCCCAAAGAGTTCATATTGCACCTTTTGCAAGTTAGTGGGCTACGACGACAAATATTGTAGAACTATGGAGCTGATGTGAGAAAGGACATTAGATGAATATAGAGTACATGTAGAAATGATGACTGGGAAAGCAAATCCACAGTTTAATCAAGTCCCAACTCCATATAACACTGTGCAACAAAAATACAATACTGCACAGCCACCGTACAATAACACACAGCCACAGTACAATACAACACAACCTCAGTAAAATACCACATAGTATAATCAAGAACCTCATTATAACACGCTGCGAGGGGATCGAGAAGGCTATAGAGGAGGAGGAAGAGCCAGAGGAGGTAGAGGACGAGATAGAGGACCGGTCACATGTCACAATTGTCAACAACCGTGACATTATGCAAGGGAATGTCTACTTCCACCAGCGACCTGTATGTATTGTCGCACATCATATAATGACACAGAAGAATGTACAACACTACTAGTAAAGATCAAGGAAAATAGGAACCAGAAAAACCAGAACGTTTAGTGGATCTCAGCCAAAGCAAGGGATGAAGGATGGAACATCAATATCATTACTCACAGAGAAGATAAAACAAGAATGACGCAGTTCGACAAGAACCAATGCAAAATCAATGGGTAAAGAAGAACATTGAATGAAGGAAGCAATTCGATGTGCAGAAGGAAAAGGAGATCTTTAAATAAGCCAGACAAGAATTTTAGAAGGATGACATAGCATCGACTTCAAATGCACAGCATAACAAGGAAGCACCAAAATACGAGATGTCTCCATCATTGGATCATACCAATGGGATGCAACCCACATGACAAGGAAGTACAATCAAAGGCTTTATGAAATCATGTGTAAAGGTATAAAGTGATCCATCATCTATGAAAATATTGCAAAACATACTAGAAAAATGTAGCATTGATACAGAAGGAAATCTAGAACCAAAGACATACAATCACCTGCACACGAGAAGAAGAACAAGTAGGGATTTTAGACTGAATGCTAATATTGGGGATTTCAATACGGGAGACAATATACTAGATCTAGGATATGAAGTTAATGTATTACCAAAGAATACTTGGCAGTGCATGGGAAATCTAACATTAGGATACTCACATATTCAATTAAAATTGGAAAACCAACACAGAGTCTTACCAATAGGTAGACTCAAAGGAGTGACAGTCGACCTATATGGAGTGCACACTAAAGCATATTTCAAAGTCATTGAAATAGTAGATGGCACAACACCTTACCCAACATTTCTTGGTCTGGATTGGGCATTTGAAAACCAGGCCATAATCAATTTGAAGACCAGGAAAATGACATTTGAGTCAGGAGAATACAGGGTCATCACGCCATTAAACCCATCCAAAGGGGAGAGGTTTGTAGAACCTACTTGCCTAGACCTAGAGGAAATCGGCCAGTTATACAGAACAACTGGACGTGATGAGGATTACATAAACCCAACTACAGATGGGGTACTCATTTGAAGGAGCCATTACTTCATGTGCAATAGACTCAGACAGTGGTATAGAAAATTGGCAGCAAAGGCTACATGAAGTATCCACAAGAATATGTGTAAGAATAGACCACACAGTAAGATGGGTAGGCAGAGAACTCAGAGAACCACCCAATTTCCATGGAATAAATGATTTGGAAACATTCTTGACACAGTATGAAGACGCAGTGTTGGAGAACCAGAGACTGTTAGCACTTGATTTATCACTCAAGGCCATGCCTGTAAGATGGTGGGGTGCACACAAGGAGACCATCATAGATTGGTACCAATGTAAGAGGCTACTACGCATAAGGTTTGGTGCAGAATAGAAAAACAACAAACAATAGAAGTATGATGGATACAGGGCACCAGCAAAACATGTGGAGGCATATAGAACACTATGGAAAATGACACCCCCAGAGGAATGGCCTCATTACTTCATACACACTCTATAGGGCATACACGCGAACTAGTATACAGACCAGGAGTTGCGCAAAGGAACTGTGACATGGATGACATTGCAACAGAATTTTACCATCACATTTTCATTTGAACATGAAAACCCCAACATAGATGCAACTCTAAAACAGATAAGAGGAGTAATATTTACCAAAGAACCAGATATAGAAGTTATCACAAAAGAGAAACAATGGAACAAATAGACATTTAAGGAACTGCTTTCATGCTATTATGTGCAAGAGGAAGCACTGGACGAAGATGATCCGCATGATATTTAGATTGAAGAAGACGAAGGTGAAAGATAGGTGGAAGGCCCACCCATAGAATCAAAAGTCATTTCCGCACCGATTGAAGTAAAGAAAGTTATCATTGGGACAACCAAGCATCCCAAAATGGCCAGCATTGGAGACTACTGGGATGAGCAAACAATAGAAAACATCACAGATTTGTTGCACAAATACAACGATTTGTTTCCCACAACCTTTACAGAGATGAAGGGTATAGCAGGAGAATTAGGAGAGATGAAGATACCACTTAGACTTGAAGAGAGACCTATCAGACAATGACCCTACAGGCTGAACCCGATATATAAATAGAAATTCAAAGCTAAAATTGATAGGATGCTCAAAGTTGACATCATAGAACTAGTTGAGGAGTTAGAATAGATAAGTCCGATGGTATTTTAGGACAATAAGTAAGGAGGGATCAATATATGTGTCGACTTGAGGAAGTTTAACGATGCATGCCTACACGACCCATTCGCTAGACCTTTCATGGACGAAGTGTTAGAGAACGTAGGAGGACATGAAGCTTACTCATTCACTGATGGATTCTCAGGCTACCATCAGATTAAGATAGCACGGGAGGACAGATACAAGACCACGTTTGTGTAACACCCTGTTTCCCCCAGCTTGTAAATATAACTGGACTGGCCAAGAACTATGGCGAACTCATAAATGTGAATATGTGGTCTAAATGGACCTTGAGGAAAAGGTCAATAAATGTGAATAAAATTTTGAATTTATTGCAGGACTGCTGAGAGGGGATGTGCAGAAAAGAGACCACGATGGTGGTGGAAGGCACCTGAAAAGGTGGTGTTAACTTCCACCAAGAATTAATACCGTATTTGGACTCCACTGGCTCGGAGAACCAAAAGCGGCTCGCTGGCCCTGAATTTAATGCCTTGCAGGCTGGCAGGTTGATGGCTTAATGAGGGATGGGGAGGTGAACTTCCTATCCGTAGAGTCATTAGGCCTGATCAACACGAGGGTAATCGTGCCACACACAACCTCGTAAGAGGATAAGGCATGGGGAAGAAGCGATTTGAGAGGGCAGACGCGAGGGGAACTCTGGCATTATGCAGAGTGAGTGATAGCAGAGAAGAAGGATTGCAACCTTCGCTCCTGGTCACTGGAAAATGGAGACGCAGTCTCACAGCATCGTGGTCTCAGCTCAGGGGTGGCCAGTGGTAAATCCGCTGGGAGTCACTAAGCCTACGGTTGGGTGGAAATGAGCACCCCTCTCAGCAGTTGCACTCACTTCTAGTGTTATTACTGATAAGTGTTTTACATATTGCATATTGAAATTCCTATGCTGAAATATATGCTCATAAACTGTGAAATTGTGAATGATTACAGTATAAGAATGTCTGTGCAGTGTTTTGATAAGAAAGGGTAGATATATGCTTATAAAAGAAAACGAATGAACTGTCTTATGATTGACAAATGAATTTAATTATGCATGAGTTGAACCAAGTCAGGCTTCCAGTCCGTCCTTGGGAATTTTTTTCCCCTTGTCAGTCTCTCGGGATGCCCCAGTATAGATCTCTTCACAGAGATTCCCTCCTTGGAAGGGTTTACCAAGAACCTGGAAAAAGGACTTGAATGAGCAAGTCTTAACAACCCTATACGAGGAGGAATGACCCTCTTAAAATCTTGAAGTAGCAGCGTAGGGATAAGTATCGATCGACAGACGAGACCCCGTCAGAAGACCCATGGTCATTCACAACCGTTAGATTGATGAAAGAAACAAGGGCGTTACATACCTTGCTCCTTTTCCTCTATCTTCATGAATAACAAGGAAATCAGGATCGTAGGCCCCCACAATCCATGAGAACATATGGACCGTTGATTTTTCCACACCCATCAAGTAGTGGAAGAGTGCACAAGGTAGGACAAATCTGAGTCATTAGATCTTAGATAGAAAAAACCGATAGTCGTTGGATCTGTTAAGAGATGCATGAGGGTTAAGCCCTCGTGAATAGGAGGTTGAGAGTTCCGATGAGAGGCGTGGCCATCGGGATATCAACATTCATGAAATTAGGAGTCACGATGACACGAGGTCGGGTATTTTCATAGTGAAAATCCCAAAACCAATCTGAGTCGTTCATCATAGGAGGACACGCGGGCAAGATCGGCAGCCCATCGGCATTTTGGGGATCGAAGCGACAAGTTGCCGGAGTATTTCGACAGCAGAAACTCCGAATCAATGAGATTTGATCTGGACCATTTGTTTGGGAGTGGACGCTTGTCACGAGACTACCCATGTCTGGGACTCAGGCATCGGAGGTTGGAAGAGGAAGTCTTTCGACTTCAGAAGTGGCGAAAGGGCGAGAGCTGTATGTTGTGGGCCTAGATGATGTCACATCGGGATGTCGACACTCAGAATATTAGATTTCTCGAGGTCAAGGAAGTCGGTACACTTCAAGTCTCGAAACAACGAGATTGGATCAGGGCCATCCATCAGTTGGGGATACGTGGCGGAGATCTAGACTATCGGGGAAAGTCCCGATGGAAGGATAAATCGGTACATCAGAGTTCGACGTTTCGCAAGTTCTGAGGACAAGACTTCCGGAGCATTCGAAGTCACGAAACAGTTAGAGCCAATCAGGACCATCCATATTGAGGGGATGCATGGTAGTGATCGGGGCCTCCAGGAAAAGTTCCGAAAGGAGAATCGTCAATCGGGAAATCGCGAGTTGGGATATCGGGAATCCCGTGGACAAGATGTCCTTGCAACTTGGAATCGCAAAGTCCGAAACCCCGACCAGGGGGAGAAAGTTCTGTTGTTGTGGTGCCTAGCTGACATCAGGTCGGACAATCGGGGATCGGGATATCGAGAATCCCGTGGACAAGGTGTCCTTGTGGTTTGGCATTGCGATGTCTGAAACCCTGATAGGAGATAGGGATGTGGTCACGAGGATAGTGGTCATGTGGTCCAAGAACCTAGCCAGAAGGAGCTAAGGGCCAAAGATGGGGAGTTAGCTCATCGGAGTTTGGGAGATCGAGAGGTCAAGAACTCTCGACATCAGAAAAGAAGAAACTCCGAAACCTGAATTTGACTCTGGGAAATACACGGTCATGTGCGGAAGATTGATCTCCCTTGGGAGGGAAACTTTGGAGACCTCGGAAGCTTCAGGGATTTGAATGGGGAAATGTAGGAGTCGTGTATCGTGATTTCCCAAATCGTGAAAAGTCATTAAGCTCTTGGTTGGCTTAAGCGCTTGGGCACAGTATAAGGTCACGTAGACAAGTCCCCAAGAGAGAAACTTGCCCCTCGATAGCCCCGTCGGGGTTCGGCGTTTCGTTATCTCACGCTTCGGGGTTTGCAGAGTCGAGCGATTCGACGTTCTAGTAGCACTGAGTCATGAAGTGAGAAAGATGCCATGCTGATTCAGCCCATAGTCATGAACTACAACCACATGGAGGTGGAAAAAGGAAAGAGCTAGCCTGTGCTAAGCCTCGTAGGGCTTTGGGGATTCTGATTGTTGAGAAATCAACGAAAAAGTTTGATTTGCGTAGTGGGTATGTGTCTAAGTGGTATCAGAGCATGGTTACAACACTCAGCCTAATTGGGCTCATGAACAAGTTGCGCATAAGCTCCGTTCGAAGCACTCCTACGAGGAGTAACCCCCTAACTTAACTCTCTTGTCCAGGATTAAAAACATGGAAAATGAGAACCCGACTGTGTATGCATGTGAAAGAGTTATAAATTTATGCATAAATTATAAAAATGTATTTAACTCTTGACTAATAACCAGCGTTTGTCTTTTCACTCAAGTGGACGATCAACCGCGGGAGTCTATAGACACAGAGTATGGTGATTCACCAAGAGGTGGGAGAAGGCTCCCACAACAGAGACGAAGAGTTTGACGAAAGAAGAGAAATAGGAACCCCTCCAAACCTAGACGATACTGTGAGGAGTCTCATGCATGAATTACAAAGCTGCAAGGCTGACAATGAAAGGATGATGAAAGAACAAGAAAAGCAAACCAAAATTAATGCAGTTTTACTGCGGAGCTTATCCAACCTACAGCGACAAATGCAGCATGAACTTGAGATGCAGAATCATGGTCGTGTCAGTGGCCATACTGATAGAAGCACGTCAAGAAAGGTCTACCCCAGAGGTAAAGGACCAGTGCCAGATGATTCCACTGAGAAGGAAGCTGGCGATTCAGAAGGCTCTTCCAGCAGCAGGACCAATTCCTATTCTCGCAGAAACCAGAAGAAGCAAAAGACTTACAAGGGCCATAAATTTGAGGAATTTAGGAAGGACAAACCTCCCTCCTTCGACGGTGAGATAAATAAGGGAGAGGAAGCCAAGGCCTAGCTACTTGGACTGAAAAAATATTTTAGAGTCCATGATTTTTTAGAGAATTTGAAGGCCAAAGTGGCCACTTTCAATCTGAGCGGAAAGGCTTCCATCTGGTGGGAAGACCTTAAGAATATGAAAGGGGTCCGCGAGGAGGACCTGTCTTGGA
>JASDQU010682243.1:513-24667 GCA_032191745.1 Picea mariana | reverse complement strand
GGGGGGGGGGGGGATATATTTTCTAACATTCATTGATGACTATAGTAGAAAAACATGGGTTTATTTCCTTAAACACAAATCTGAAACATTTCACAAGTTTAAGGAATTCAAGGCATTGGTTGAGAAACATAGTGGCCTATCTATTAAGATATTAAGATCAGATAAAGGAGGAGGATACAAGTCAAATGATTTTTTGGAGTATTGCAGGTATCATGGAATAAAGAAGCAGTTCACTACAAGCTATACACCTCAACAGAATGGTGCTGCAGAACCCAAGAATCGTACAATAATGGATATGGCAAGAAGCAAGCTAAAAGGAAAGAATCTATCTAATGAATATTGGGCTGAAGTTGTAGCTTGTGTAGTGTATATATTGAACATGAGTCCAACAAATATTGTGAGGGACATGATTCCTCAACAAGAATGGAGTGGTAAGCATCATAGTGTTTTTCATTTTAAAGTGTTTGGTTGCATTTCATATGCGCATGTGCCTAAACAAACAAGGAGTAATTTGGATGATAAAAGTGAAAAATGCATTTTCATTGGTTATGATGAACAATCTAAGGCATATAAGTTGTTTGATCCTATAACCAAGAAAGTCATTGTAAGTAGAGATGTTGTATTCAAAGAGGAAGAATAATGGGATGGGAATGTAGACAAGACAATTACAGGTACAACAATACCATATGAAGAACAAAGAGAAAAAGGTCAAGGAGAACAATCAAATGAGCAAGGAGGAATACCATCAAGAATTCCACAAGAAGAAAATTCACAAAGGCAAGTTGAGAAAGGAGAAACATCAAGCCCACAAGTAATTTATGACTCAAATCCTACACTTGAATCACTAAGATCAAGATAAAGAAGAAAAAATACTAGAAGCTTGCAAGAAATATATGATCAAGGAGATATGATAGATTTGCAATCCAATCTATCTCTATTTACTCAAGATCCTATATATTTTGAGGATGCAATTAAGGAAGAACACTGGATTGATGCAATGAGTGAAGAAATGGAATTTATTAAGAAAAATGATACATGGGATCTAGTTGATTTACTTGAGGAGAAAGAATGCATAGGTGTGAAATGGGTGTATAAAACTAAATATAAGGCATATGGAGAAGTTGAAAAATATAAGGCAATATTAGTAGCTAAAGGATTTCCACAAGAATATGGAGTTTATTACAATGAAACATTTTCATCCGCAACAAGACTTGACACAATTAGGATGGTACTAGCTATTGCAGCTCAACACAATTGGAAAGTTTATCAAATGGATGTCAAATCAGCCTTCTTGAAAGGATATTTAGAAGAAGAACTCTATGTGCAACAACCACTAGGATATGAAGTAAATGGAAAGGAAGACAAGGCTTACATGTTAAAGAAGGCACTTTATGGATTGAAACAAGCACCAAGGGCTTGGTATAGCAGGATAGATTCATACATGATAAAAAAATGAATTCATAAGAAGCACTAGTGAGCCTACACTATAAACCAAAGTCAATGAACAAGGTCAGATCTTGATTGTTTGTCTATATGTTGATGATTTGATCTATACAGGTAATCTCTCTATTGATATGTTTAAATCAGTAATGAAGAAGGAATTTGAGATCACGGACTTGGGGTTAATGAACTATTTTCTTGGCACTGAAGTCACACAAAATGATAAAGGCATTTTCATCTGTCAAAGTAAATATGCAAAAGATGTTTTAAAAAGGTTTAGAATGATAAACTATAGTCCAGTTTCTACACCTGTGGCAGTCAGCACAAAACTAAGTAGAGAACAAAATGAGATGGATTTTGATTCAACCATATTCCGAAAATTGGTTGGAAGTTTGATGTATCTAACCGCAACTAGGAAAGATATAATGTATGAAGTCATTTTGATCTCTAGATTCATGGATACACCAAAGACCTCATATTGGAAAGTAGGAAAAAGGTTATTAAGATACATTGCAAGGACTATGAATCATCGCATATTGTATTCCACTTCAAATAATTTGCAGTTGGTTGCATACAGAGATAATGATTTTGCAGGAAGCATTGATGACAAAAAGAGCAGATCTGGATATGCATTTCATCTTGGAACAAGAGTTGTGGCATGGACATCAAAGAAGGAACCAATAGTGACAATATCATCAGTAGAAGAAGAAGCAGAGTATGTAGTAGGTACATCAGCAACATGTCAAGCAGTTTGGATGTGAAGAATATTGAAGGACCTAATGCACAATGAAGAAAATCCTACTACAATCTATTGTGACAACAAGTCCACCATTGCACTATCAAAGAATCATGTTTTTCACAAGAAGACAAAGAATATTCACACTAGATATCACTTCATTCGAGAACTTGTCAACAACGGAGAACTCATCCTACAATATTGCATATCAAAGGAGCAACTTGCAGACATATTTACAAAGACTTTAGCACAAGACCAATTTGAGTATTTAAGAGAAGCATTGGGCATTGTAAAAATTGACGTAATTAGTAGTAGAAATTAGGTGGGAGTGTTGGAAGCATTAATTTCTCTACCTACCTGCCTACCACTGACACTTCAATTGTTTTCTAGAGAATTCCATCACCGAAATATCCCACTGACATTCCATCCTTCGTGAATTCTCCAAAACTTCCAGATCCTTCCATACTCTCTATAAATACAAAGGCGATGTAACCATTTCATTCATTGAGCAATAAAAATTTGTTTCAGTGTATTTTCTTGTGTTCCTTTGCTTCTTCCCACACATATTTGACATGCTCGAGTATGATAGTCATACTTTGAAGCCCTTCGGGCAGATGCTTTTCTATGAGGGCCTTTGGCCTTCCAACAAAGAGAGGGTTATGAGCTACAACATTTGAATTCCAAAGATTAGACAATTGCTCATGAAATTTTTTATGTTGCACTATCAGTCCCTTCAAATGTTTGATGGCGATGACTTAGTCAACCACTGTAATCTCTCCAACCACTGTTGTCTTTATGAGGCACCATGCCTTCCAGCATTGGTTTGGGTGCCATTCTTTGCCAGGAATTCTCTGAGAAAGTTAGTGTCGACTTAGGTATAATTTTAATAGTAAATTAATATCATGCTATTATATAATATTAATCATAATGTGTGGTGCTCTCTTTTATTCCCGTTAGTGTTTGTTAAAATCTCATAGAATCATAAGTTTGACAAATGTAGCAGTGGTAAAAATAACAGAACTAGGTAACCTTTTGATACATGTGATGAGAGAGGAGGTGCATCCCAACAGTTTTCATACCGAGTCCGAAAAATATCCTTGAAGAAAATCTTTTGCCGAAACTCATCTCTTTCCACGTCGTAAAAATATTCTCTCCAGATTCTCTACTATTGTAGAAAATTCCTTCTCTGAAATTAGTATTCTATTGTAAAACACCCTCACCAAACAAACTGTTATAAATCAATGTTCCATTATTTAATTAATCACAATGTTTGAAGAATTCTTATTACGATTCTAATATAAGATAAAACTATTAAATTTAATATAATATAAAACTCTTAAATTTAAATTCACTAGAGCATTATGGATTGTGGAGTTTGGGCTGTGGAGTTTGAAATGCATCTCTAGGGCTCTATGTTCCACCATTAGAATACAAGATATTCAAACATAAAGAACTATTTGGGTGATGGAGTCATCTCGAGTTTAAATAAATACATACAATCACTTGACACATATCAGGTGCATGTATCACTTCGCTTCTTTTTAAACCAACAATGTGAGGTGCATGCCAAGTGGAGAATGGAATTACTACATGAAATGGAAATTTTGAATGGGACCTATGATACGTATTATGAACACCTAAAATTTGTACACTCATACTTGCAATACATTTAAATTGGACAAAAGTTTGCAGCTTGTGTTACAAACAAAGAGACGTTGAGCTGGGAAGTAGAAACAATAGAGAGAGACATTCATTTAAAATTTTTATGGTGCACTAATCCACCATATCAATATTGTAACTTTAGCATAAAACACAAGGGCATGTGAGTGTTGAATGGTCTAATTTATCCTTCATTTACTTGCTTGACTAAGTAGATTGATATGCATCATAAATTCACAGATTATATAGGATGATATGGATTTATTAGGTAGGTGAAGGACGAATAATTCTAAAGAAATATCTATTCTCATGCATTTGGAATTTAGTTTTATGTATGCATGTGAAGAAGAGCTCAAGAGGTCCATTGTTTTGTGTGTATACTCTATTTTTTAAATGCTTTCCTCTGCTTGAACCTAAACATGGTATCAGAGCAGGAGTAAGACTCTTTGAATATTGGAGAGCAATTTGCAAGCTATTACATACAAATTTAAATCTTGATAAACCCACAATAGGAGGAGTGTTTAAGGGAAATATAGTGCAAAAATTGAAAGAAAAACTCTTCAAAAAATTTGTTATTTTGAGGCAGTCGCCCCCTTCCTTAGTACAAAGAGAGACCAGGTATGTTCTGTCACTATTATCCAGTTCAGAAGGAGTGACCAGGCTCTTTTGGTTGCTTGGTATCCCATAGAAAGTGAAGAAAGTGTGACCAACTTCCTGAAATCACGCCCAGAAAGAAAGACCAACTTCCCACTCGCACTCAGACTGTGGAGAAAAGGTGATCAAGAAATAAAAAAGTTTTTTTGGTTTTCTTTTTTAATAGAAGAAAATCCATCTTGGTCAACATTTAAGTGAGAAAGGGGGATTTGTCTGTCAACAACATATTCATGGCGTCTAGCAACATTCCAACGCACACACGAGGACCAATTTTAACAGGTAAGAAATATGATGTATGGTCTATTAAAATTAAAAAATTTCTTTGGTTTGAAGATTGTTGGGAAGCAATAGTTAATGGGTTCAAGGAACCAGATCCGGTAAATGTACAAGCAATGATGAACGTGCAAAGAAATGTGCTTGGAGAACTCAGGAAGAATGACAACAAAGCCCTATGGCTCATTCAACAAGGGTTAGATGAATACATTTTCTCCAAAGTCGCAGCAACAGATCATGCCAAAAAGGCATGGGATATTCTCTAAATATCTTATCAAGGAACATACAAAGTCAAAAATGCAAAGTTGCAGACACTCAGGAAGAGTTTTGAGACTCTATAGATGAATGATTATGTTTATGTGTATCATTTCATGACCCACATCATGAGCATTGTGAATCAGCTATGCATGCATGGAGAAGACATTCAAGAGAAGAAATTTCTTGAGAAGTTACTTTGTAGCCTTCCCGAGAAGTTTAATATGATAGTAGTTTCCATAGAAGAGTCGAAAGACCTGTCAACACTCACAATTGAAGAGCTCATGGGATCTTTGTTAACCCATGAAAATAGGTTCATTCAAAATACTAAGTCTTTAAAGAACACATTTATGTCTCAGTCCTCCATAAGTAGAGGCATAGGTCGAGGGAATAGAAGCAGAGGAAGATGAGGCAGAAGACACTCTCAATCAAGAGAGAGGTCAACTTAAGAATATTCATAATAGAGTGAACAGTCAGAACATAGGCACTCTCAAAACCACAAGGGGGAGAGGAAAATCTTTTAATACTTCAATATGGACTGACAAATCAAGGATCCAGTGTTATTATTGAAAGAAGTTTGGTCACTACTAAAGTGAATGAAGAAAGAAACAAGAATATATGAACAGGGGAAGAGAAAATGTTACCAACACTGAAGAAGGAACATCTGAATCAATGTTCTTCTCATGTCAATTCATAGAAGAAGAAAGAAACAACCATGATCTTTGGTTGTTGGATAGTGGCTGCAACAGTCACATGAGAGGTAAAAAAGATTTTTTTTATAGTTTAGATAGCTCTGTCACATCTCAAATTAAATTGGGAGATGATTATCAAAGGAAAGTTTTAGGCAGGGGTGTAATTTATGTATTGACCAAACAACATGAAAAGAAGGATATTCATGATGTTTATTATGTACCTGGTCTTAGACATAATCTCATGAGTGTAGGCCAAATGAATGAAGATGCATATAGAGTTAGTTTTGAAGGTTCCAAGTGTACAATCTTGGACAAACCACCTAGTAAGAAAATCATAGCTACAATACAAATGGCCAAAAATAGAATGTTTCCTTTGATATTGAGAAATGTAAATTTGTCAAAGTCATATACCCAAAATGTGTCAATCTCATATGAGACTTGGCTATGGAATCTTAGATATGGTCATTTATCATTTAGTAGTCTCATTCTTTTGCAAAAGAAGTATATGGTCAAAGGTTTTCCCCTTATAAATGAACAAAAAAAACTCTTGTGAAAGTTGTATTTTCGCCAAACACCAAAGGGATAGTTTTCCAAATGCTTCCTACAGAGAAAAAGAACATCTCGACCTAGTGCATATAGAACTTTGTGGTCCAATGCAAACTCATCCAATAGGAGACATCTTTTATTTTCTAACAATTTTATGATTTTAGCAGGAAAGCTTGGGTTTATTTTCTCAAGCACAAATCAAAGACATTTGAAAAATTCAGAGAATTTAAATCTTTGACAGAGAAACATAGTGGAAAATACATCAAAGTACTCGGATCAGATCGAGGAGGTGAGTATGACTCTAAAGAATTTGAAGCATATTGTAGGAAGCATGGGATCAATAGATAGTTTACCAAAAGATATACTTCATAGCATAATGGAGTAGCTGAAAGGAAGAATCAGACAATAATGATAATGGCCAAAATTATGTTGAAGACCAAGAAATTGTCAAATGAATACAGGGGTGAAGTAGTGGCATGCTCAATCTATATTTTAAATCTGTCACCAACCATAAGTCTAAAATATCAAGACCCTCAATAAGGATGGACTGGTATGAAATTAAATGTTTCTCATTTTGGAGTTTTTGGTTGTGTGGCTTATGCTCATGTTCCTGAAGAGATGAGAAGAAAGATTGATGATAGAAGAGAAAAATGCATATTTGTTGGATATAGTGAACAGTCTAAAGCATATAGGATGTATAATCCTATTACCAAGAAATTGATAGTAAGCAGAGATGTAAAATTCCAAGAAGATAAATCTTGGGATAACCAAAAAATTCAAATACTTGTAGATCAGATTCCTTCTATACAAGAAGATAAGTAGGTGCAAGCTACAGGACAACAAGCTTCTCCACCAACACTTCCAATATTGAAAGTACAAGGCCAAGGATAAAAAACAAAGCATAATTCATCTTCTTCTTCTTCTTTGAATATTTAAATTACAAGGTACATGGTATAGTATATTTTGTAGACAAGTCTTCTCACAAACATGGGGAACTAGTACCATCAAGCTTAAAGTACCTGGATTTCTTGATTTTGTATTGCATGATGTTCTTTATATTCAAGAGTTGCAGATAAACCTATTGTTCCTTGTGAACATTAGAAAACAAGTTCATTACATCCACATATTTAATGTAAAAGTGGAGATAAACAGATCCTTTCACAATCAAGTCATTATGAAGGATGGGAAGATGGGAAGCTGTTGAAGATGAATGGATCATCTATCGGAACTCAAAACTTTCCATACATTTATGAGCATGAAGAAGCTACCTTGTCCTCTACTATATTATGGAATTGTATATATGGTCATATCAATTATGACGATTTGAGAATGTTGAAAAAGAGTGGTGTTTCTGGGTTTCCCAACATTCCCAAATATTTGAAACAATGTGATGCTTGTATTATGGGCCAGCACAATAAGCAACCTTTTCTTGATTCAAAATTTAGAGCATGTAAACAATTAGAGTTGTTGGACTCTAATTTATGTGGACCTGTGCCTATTTTGTATGAAAATTAAAATAAATATATCATGACATTCATTGATGACTACACCATAATGTATTGGTTCTATTTGTTAAAAGAAAAGTCTCAAGCATTTCAAACTTCTAGAAATTTTCAGGTATGGATTAACAATGAAGCACAAGATCAGATTAGTTCTCTTCCGACTGATAATGGAGGAGAATACACATCAAATGAGTTTAAGGCCTATCTTAGACAACATGGGGTTAAATATCAGACCACAGTTCCATACAATCCTCAACAAAATGGTGTAGAAAAAAGAATGACTAGGACTTTTTTTAATATGGTTTGTTCTATGATGTTTTTCAAGAATGTCAAGCTAATGTTTTGGGGTGATGCAATGTTATATGTTTCATATATCAGAAACGGAATTCGCTCTCATGCTCTAAACACAAAAATGGTTATGGAATGTAGTATGGTCATATGCCATCAGTCCAACATTTCAGATTTTTTGGTTCCACCTATTATGCCATATTCCTAAGCAATAGAGAGACAAACTTGGAGAAAGGAGTAGAAAATCAATTTTCACCAACGAGTACATACTTTACGATGAGGTAAACAAAAAGTTATTATTTCCAGAGATGTCATTTTTCTTGAAATGAGCAAGTCTAACGAGACTATTGAAAGTTAGATTGACCACCTTGACAAATTTACCCATTATGACTCATATCATGAGTTTGACAGTGAGATTATTCATCTCGAAGGGGGGATAACTATTTTAGATCTATATTTGGAATATCCTAAGACTTTTTTGGCACCCCCCTCATGAATTTGTCCCAACCTCTTAATCAAAACCAATTGATGATCATTTGGATGATGTAATTGAAAGGATTGAAAGGCTAAGAATTAATGAATCTGCAACCCATTCTTGGTCAACCCCAATTCAACCAGATATGAAAACTGAACCTTCAGAGCAGCGAGAGAAGCCTAGAAATTCTCATAATTTTCCAAATCTGGTTTATAAAACACTGGAAATTGTTCATCTTGATGAAACTCGAAAGACTTGAACCATAAGTTCATCATAGTAAGATAGAAGTAACAATTTTGTTCATGAATTGAATTTTTCAACTAATAATGAACCAACTTATTGTGAAGAATACATCACTCTTGATGAAACGAAAATAGGTATGAAAACATAATATGATGCACTTATAAACAATGGGAACTGGAAGTTTGTGGATCCTCCATTTGAAACAAACTCATTGGATGCAAGTGGGTCTCTAAAAAAAGTACAAATATGATGGCTCACTTGACAATCATAAAGCTAGGCTTGTGGGAAAAGGTTTTCAATAGAGAGAAGACATTGAATATGAAGAGACTTTTGCTCCCACAATAAAATGGGGTACTATTCTTTCTTTATTGGCACTAGCAACTCAAAAGGATCGAAAGTTCACCAAATGAATGTGAATATTTATTTTTTGAATGGTGATTTGAAAGATAATTTTTTCATGTCTCAACCTGAAGTTTTTTTTATGAAAGGACAATAGAAAAAGGTTTGCAAGATAAAAAAACTCTTTATGGTCTATAAGAATCACCATGGGCCTCGTATGAAAATCTTATAGAGCATCTTCTAAAACTAAATTTTAATGACAATGATATTGATGATGCAACTCTCTATGTTAAATTAGTTGGAAAAACTAGTGTATATCTTGTGGTGTATGTGGATGATCTATTGTTGGTAGGGAACAATGAAAGCTACATTTCATACATAAATAAAGAATTGAAGAGAATTTTTGAGATGACAAATTTGGGAAATCTTCATTATTATTTGGGCATTGAAGTTTCTCAATACCCAAACCACATATTCATATCCTAGAAAATTTATGTTGGAGAATTATTGAACAAATTTCACATGGATGAATGTTACCCTATTTCTACTCCAATGGAACAAAATTTAAAGCTCTCATCACAGGAAGGAAATGAATTTGAGGATGCAACCAAATACAAAAAACTAGTCGAGAGTCTTATCCATCTTACTAGCATCAAACCATAAATTTCATTTGTTGTTGGTATCCTTTCTAGGTTCATGCAAAATCCTTGTGAAGGACATTGGCTTGCTAGAAAAAGAGTCATAAAATACTTGAAGGGAACTTATAATTTTGGACTCAAGCATTCTAAGGTGAATGAGTTCATCCTGATAGGTTATTCTGATTCGAAATTTGTTGGAGATAAGGAAACTTTAGTTTCAACTTCAGGCTACTAAATGAGTCTTAGATTGGTTGTTGTCTCCTGGAATATTATTGAATACTTAAGAAATTGTGTGGCTCAAGAAAATTATTGAATATTTTCAAGAGAAACAAGTGAACTCCACTCTTCTGTTAATTGACAACACCTCTGCAATCAAGTTGGAAAAAAATCCCATATTTTATGATCGAAGTAAACACATCAACAAAAAATATAATTTAATTCAATTTCATGTGGAGGCCAAGACTATTCATATAAGACATTGTTCCATAAATGAAAAAATTGTAGACATCTTCACCAAAGCACTTGGTAAAGAAAATTTTGAGAAATTCATATTGATGTTGGGTGTTACAGACACCCATTTCGATTGAGGGACTTGCCAGTTTCATAATCCATTGGGGTTATGATGTAACTACATTTGTAGATAGTATTATATCAGTTAGGGGTAGTTGAATCGATATAATCTTGGTAGTCATGGAAATTAATTTTTTTTGGAGATGAATCATCTCCCTATTGTATATACTCTTTTCTTTTCAATTCACAATGTTAGAACGCCTCTATGAGAGAATAATTTACCTAGCCTAAAATTTAGTCTGTCATCGAACCAAAGACTTGGTCAACCCAGTAATCCAACAAGGTGAGGATTACGATGGAACCACATGTTCCAACATTTTTTTTACTTGCATACCCAAAAAATATTGCAATTTTCCTGATTATGTCATCTCAAATTTAGATTTCACTACCTATTTGAACTCCTTCACAAGTGAAAATGAGGTTCCCATGAATATTAAATCACATACATATAATAAAACAATGATGAAAATCGATCCCACAACCTTTTTGTACATGACATGCTCATAAGGATGCTTATCAAAGTTATGATCATGAAGATAGTTATCTATTATAGAGTACCAAGCTCTAGGGGCTTGTTTAAGACCATTAAGAGCCTTTTTAAGGTTATAAAAATTATCTTCTTTACCTTTAAAAATGAAACCTTTAGGTTGTTCGGCATAAACTTCTTCCTTCAAATATCCATTTAAGGAAGTAGATTTAACATCTATCCGATAAATTTTTAACTGAGATGCAATGGAAAGAAAAGTTCTTACAGTTTTGTGTCTTTCTATAGGAGAAAATGTATCTTCATGGTCAATTCCTTCTTGTTTCACATATCATTTTGCAACTAAAATTTCCTTATACGTTGAAATACTTCCATCCATTTTAAATTTTATCTTGTAAATCCAGTTTAATCCAATAGTGGATTTTCCACGAGGAAGATCAATTAACTCCCATGTATATTTTTTCTCAATCTATGATATCTCATCCTCCATGGCTTGTGCCCATGGTTCATCAGTGAAATATTTTTTAAAATTAAAGGGTTCAATATTAGTAGAATAAAGAAGAGAAACATTTTCACCAGCATACCTAGATGTCTCATATATCTCCTTCAAACTTTTTGTTTTCTTAGGACTATATGGAGGTGTTGTTTAGGTATCAACATGAGATATATGTTGTTTGAGAACATAAAGATGTCTTTGACGGAGAACTCCTTGAAGGTGAGATTTTATTTCTTACAGTAGAGGGTTGCAAATATTGATCATTGTTATCAAAGATTAAATTTTCAATATGTGGAGTAATCACTTTATCTTCTCCTTCATTCTTGAAATAAACTCCCCCTTCATAAAACATCACATCTCTACTAACATAAATATTATTAGTAAGTGGATAATAACACCTATAATCCTTTATTTCTTATGAATATCCAATGAAAATACATCTCACATATGTTCCATCTAATTTTTGTCTTTGTTGCACAGGAATGTGAACAGAGCATGTAGACCCAAAAATTTCCAGATGAACAACAATTGTTTTTTTACAAAACCAAGCTTCATGCATAGAATTTTTTACCATATTTATAGGGTTTTTGATGAGGATATATATATTTGTATGGACTACATATTCCAAATATATGTTGGAAAAACACATTTTTTTCAACATACATTTGGTCATATTTACAATTGTTCCTTTTGTCCTCTCTGCTACTCCATTTTGTTGAGGAGTATATACAATGTTTAACTCCTTCTTAATGCCATGTAATATGCCAAATTATTTGAATTTAGTGGAGGTGAATTAACAACCTCGATTAGTCTTCAAAACATTCAAATAGTATCTTGATTCCTTCTCAACATGTACTTTAAATTTTTGAAAGAAACTAAAATCTTGAGACTTCTGACTTAACAAATAGATGAGAGACATCCTTGAAAAATCATCTACAAAGATAAGAAAACACATATTATTTCCAAGAGATAAAGTTTGCATGGGGCCACAAATATCTTCATGCACTAAGGCCAAAGGTTCATGTGCTCTAAAATGATGATGGGGAAATATGTATCTATGTTTCTTCCCTATTGCACAACCTTCACATATCTTATTATTTGGCTCTATGAATGAAGAAAAACATCTTAATGAGTTGTTCTTGTTGGAGTTACTTCACACACACCTAGGATTTATTTTTCCTAAGGTACTAAGGTTTTTCATATGTTTATTAGTGATTATTCAGTCTCCTAAATTTTAGGGGAGAATATTCCACTTGGAGAATACTCTCTTTAGTTAACACTTCAGTTTGACTAGTTAAGTTGAGTCTAGATGTTGTATTGGTTTTGTCACCATGAAACATTGGGATCATCACTGTGCTAATTCATATTAGCCTTGGTTTGATCACCAAAATGGTGCATTACCCTTGATTCCTTGATCTACTCCTCACTACACTCTATTTCAATCAGTTAATTGAAGACTGGTTGACTAGTTAACTCATCTAGGTGGCAATTCACTCTCGTAACTTCCTCAGAGACTAGAATAGGTGGAAATTCACTCATGTAATTGATGGTGTGTGTTAATATCACTCTAGATCACCACTTTTTCACATTGGTTCTCCTCTAGTGCACATTGATTGAGTTATACATAGTATATCATGTGTAAATTATTCATTATTCATAACAGTTGATGGGAATTCTTCCATTCTTTCTCTCTTTCTTCTTCTTTCTCAATTTCTCTCTGCAAATGTGTGTGGTATTTTCTAGCTAGATATATTATGTGCAGGTTCAAAAAATTTACATGGTATCAGAGCCGACGCACTGCTAAGCAAAAGATACACCAAATTTGTTTGCATGTACAAAAGATTGAAGACAATAGAAAGATGGATTTCCTAAAAGAATTCATTCTTACACCTTACAATTACTTTGCATGGAAGGAGAAAATAGTCATACATTTCCAAACCAAAGGATTGAATAGGTTAACATTGAATACATACATATAACCAACATCATCCATAGAAAAAACCATGTATCTAAATTAAATGGATGAAGCATTCAGAACGATTTGCAGTCTTATTTCTCCCGATCTTCGTTTTCACATATCTTCCTGTAAAACATCCAATGAAGGCTTGACCAACTTGGAAGGGCTCTTTGGAAAATAGGATGATATGAGGGGACACATTCTGGAGGTGTAATTTCTCACATTAGATCCAAAAAGCTTCAACAATATCCAAGATTTCTTTACAAAATTAAAGGATTTACTATCACAACTCAAATCTTGTGGGGTTGATAAATCTAAGGAGGAGAAACAAATGGTTCTCATCATTCTCTCCAAATTTGGTCCTAAATTCTCCATGTTTATATCAATATTCCATTCATTCAAATTCTCCTCTAGAGCCACCTGGAAGATGCCTTCTCTTGAGGACTTTATCGAATCCCTGACACAAGACAAACCAAGCTCATCAACATGGGAAAAATCAAAGGCCCAAAGGTGCATGCACTTACTGTGCAAGATGGCAGCCATCAATATAAGAAATTTAAAGATAAATAAAAAAGGAAATCTCATGCACATCCGAAGAAGGAAGGGTACTGAAAGCCCTTCATCGATGCCTCTAGATCCAAAGGTGGAAAGGGAAGAAAAGGAGAGAAATGAATGTACTGGCATAAAGGATTCCATCCAGAATTTGCATGCATGCATAAACAAATAGATATAATGACTCAAATACTTCAGCAAAAAAATCTTGGAGATTGCATCCCCGAGGGTTACAAGAAGAAGAAGCAAGAAGATCAGAATCCCAAGAAAGGCAATTCTAGCCATGCCTTTATTGACATCAACTCCTCTCTCGATGCTTGGATCGTAGATTCAGGAGCATCACATCACATGGATTCCAAAAAAAGAATATATTCCTCATTGTATGCATGAAAATCTCCTCCTATTTTTATGGGAGACAACTCTCTAGTCGAGGTCACCGATAAAGGAAGGATTGAACTCACCAAAAGAAGCTTTGAGAATGTGTTGAACATTCCCAAACTTTCCATCAATATTCTCTCCGTGTATCAGCTGATGAATTTAGGCACCAGAAATAAATTCATATTCACACCAAATGCAGTGGACATCTATGAAATGAAAACCAATTCTGGGTTTTCTATCGGTGAGGTAAATCATCAATCTAGATTGTATACATTTTCTGAATTTATTGAACCAGATTTTGCTTTACTGCTTACTCATGCTGATGAAAGTAGTAGGATATGGCACAAAAGGTTTGGAAATTTGAATTTCATATATATGCAACAAATTAGAAAGAAAATATTGGTGTATGGTCTACCAGACATCCATTTCTCCAAAGGAGTCTGTGAGGGATGTGTTCTTGGAAAATACCCTCAAGAGAATTTCGACAAAGGAAAGACTCAAAGAGATTCCTCTCCTTTAGATATGATCCATAGTGACCTCATGGGTCCTTTTCCGCATATACCTCAGCAGCCGCATGCAGACACCTTCATTCTTCCACCTATCTAAGATGATGATCATGCACATGATGACTCTTCTTCAGATGAGAGTTATGATTCAGAGGACTCAGATGATCCAGATACAAATTTAGTACAGTCATGTGCAGAGTCAGAGCATCCTAATGCAGATGCAGATCCAAAGTAGAGGCCCAAGTGGGCATAGACTACTCTCTAGGATGTAGGGGATGTTGTTGGTGATCCAACCGATACTAGGAGGAATCGATATGATTTTGAGAAGCCCCCTATTGCACTCACTACCACTGAACCATTTCCCTCCAGGCATATTTTCTTGGTTCAGTCTTCATATCCACAGTCTTATGGGTAGGCTGTTGGAAATCCATTTTGGGAATATTCCATGCAGGAGGAGTAAAACTCTCTCCTTGAGAACCAGACTTGGGATCTGGTTCCCCTTTCTTATGGAATGAAAATTGTGAGATGCAGATGGGTTTATAGGACCAAGATCGCAATGGATGGACATATTAGTAGATACAAATCCAGGCTTGTTGCCAAAGGCTTTCATCAAGTGCATGGCATTGACTATGATGAGACCTTCACTCTAGTAGAAAAGATTGATTCCATACATTTGGAACTTTCCATTGCAGTGACCAAGGGATGGAAAGTCCATCATATGGATGTGAAGAATGCATTTCTTCATGGTGATCTCTCTGAGGATATCTATATGGAGTAGTCCCAGGGATTTATGCAGGACTCATCTTTGGTCTGTCAACTAAAGAAGTCTCTTTATGGCCTTAAGCAGGCTCTGAGAGAATGGTATGCCAATATGGACTCCTACCTGTTGTCATAGAAATTTGTATGCTGTAAATTAGACCTGAATGTCTACATGATCGGGATGAATGTTCACTTCTACTCTTAGTTCTAAATGTTGATGATTTGTTGATCACCGATTGCTCGAGTTCAGTGATTGTTGCAGTCAATAGGATTCTATATGACAGGTTTTTGATGATTGAAATGGGTCCGCTACACTTTTTCCTTGGACTAGAGATCAGTTAGGATGCATCAGGAATCAAATTGTCTCAGGCCAAGTATGCACGATATCTCCTTGAGAGATTTCACATGACAGACTGCAATTCTTCTCTGACTCCTTTCCTATTAGGAGTCAAACTTGAGGATGGTAGGGATACTCCATTGGTTGAAAACACACTGTACAAATAACTAGTGGGGAGCTTGTTGTATCTCACACACTCCATACCATACCTCTCCTATGTAGTTGGCAGAGTTTCTAGGTTCATGCAGGAGCTACATGAGCTACATTGGAAGTCTGCAAAGCATATCCTTCAATACGTATAGGGCACCATCACCTTTGAGATTCATTATGCATGAGACTCTACATTAGATCTCATCGGGTTCACTGATTCTGACTTAGGTGGCAATAACATTGATCGCAAGTCCACATCTGGTTACTCACTCAGTCTTGGTTACGGGCCTATTTGTTTTTCGAGAAAGAAGAAGGTTTTTATTTCTCTTTATTTAGCTGAGGTAGAGTAAAGAGGGGTAGTTAACATAACCATTCAGGATATGTGGCCACAACATTTTCTCAGTGAGTTGGGAATTTAGTTTCATTGGTCGATCGTCATCTGGTTTGACAACTAGAGCACTCTGAAGTTCTACAGAGATCTAATTCAGAGGTAGAGGACAAAGCACATCGAGATCCACATGCAATACATCTAGTACTTAGTACATGAGGGGATCATTGACCTATAGTTCTTTCCTTTAGAAGAACAGATGTAAGACATATTCACCAAGACCTTCACTGAGAAGAAATTCCAATCTCTGTGAAGTCATCTTGGAGTGAAGGACACAATTTCCTAACAACTGTTAGTTCTTCTTTTTACATACATTGTACCTTGATGGGGGGGGGTTCCCATGAGTTTTTCCTTCTTTCCTCACTTTATTTCAATGTATATTTTTTATTTGGGTACCTAACATGGCCTTGTTGTCGGGACCCATTCTTTATTTTCACCATATTGATGTTCAGAGGGGGGTGTTGGAGACTTCACACACACCTAGGATTTATTTTTCCTAATGTCCTAAGGTTTTTCCTATGTTTATTAGTCATTATTCAGTTTCCTAAAGTTTAGGGGAGAATATTCCACCTGGATAATATTCTCTTTAGTTGACACTTTAGTTTGACTAGTTGAGTTGAGTCTAGATGCTGCATTGGTTTTGTCACCATGCAACATTGGGATCATTACCATGATAATGTTCATTATCCTTTCTTTCATCACAATAATGGCGCATTACCCTTTATTCCTTGATCTACTCCTCACTACACTCTGTTTCAGTCAGTTAACTGAATACTGATTGACTATTTAACTAAGCTAGGTGGAAGTTCACTCCTGTAACTGCCTGAGAGACTAAACTAGGTGGTAGTTCACTCCCATAACTATTGGTTTGTTTCTAAATCACTCTAGACCACCACTATGGCTCATTGGTTCTCCTCCAGTTCCCATTGATTGAGTTATAAAAAGTATATCATGTGTAAATTATTCATTATTCATAATGGTTAATGAGAATTCTTCCATTATTTCTCTCTTGCTTCTTATTTCTCAATTCATCTCTGCAAATGTGTGTGGTATTTTCTATCTAGATCCATTTTTTGCAGTTTCAACACATTTACACTTCTTTTTCATGAAGGAAGAAGATCCAGAATAATGGTTCCAAACCTCTTAATCCATAACCAAGACTCATCCATGAGGTCTTCACTCAGTGAACATGTGACATAGCATGTTTGTTCATGGGATATTAAAGAATACCTCTAATTTCACTAGATATTGATAAATACCTCCCAAAATATTTTTTCTAAACTCCCCTCCCATTACATATTTCCAATAATAAAAATCCCTATTTGTACTAAATGTCTCCTATTTTTACCAAATACCTCTTTTAATACCCTGTGTACCCCACACCCCCCTCCAATAACTACAATATATTGAATGTATTTTTCATAATTTAAAAAGGCCCTTTATGAATGAACATGATAAGATATTGGTCAACAAGGTGAATCCCCCATGGACTTATCAACTAAGGCCTTCTTGCAAGATACAATTCATTCCATTAATAAAAACATCCTACTATTTGTCATTGTCACTTTGGTGATAAGTCCATTGTTGTTCAAAACATTACCAAACTTTCCTTCAAAAACAGTCTTGTAGCTCTTAGAATTTAGCTTCCCTATGCTAATCAAGTTATGCTTTAAACATGGAATAAACAAAGCATCATGTACATACATAATACTTCCATTCTTGACATTTATGTCAAGGGTACCTTTTCCCATTACTTTCTTCCTCATTAACATTGTCAAAAATTACTTCCCCCTTCACACTCTCATCTAACCTTACAAACATATTTTTATTTCTAGTCATGTGATTTGAGGAGACACTATGTAAATACCATAAAAAATCATCTTTGGCATCATAATTGTACATGTGAGAAACAAGGTTTTAGATTTCTCAACTTTATCTTTAATAAAATTTAATTGAGAGATGCCTGTTTTCTTCGTAAAAAAATAATTTTCAAGGTGACCATCTTTATTACAATAGTTGTAATGAAAGTAACCTCTCCCATGGTCGATTCTTATTGTTGCGGCCCTTTTCCCCTAGATGTGTCACATTCCTCTTGTTCAATGTCCTCTTCTCTTTTCTCAGGCTCTTGTGCGGGTTCCTGATCCTCCTCATGTGGTCTTTTTGTACTCTGGTGTGTGGATTTTGTCCAATTCCACCACTGTGGGAATCTTGTTTTTTCCGCTTTGTGGCACCCGAGTGCTACTATGTGTGTTTTGTCTGATTTTGCTCAACGCTCCAACCCTCGATGGTGACATGGAGAGAAAATATGAATTGTAGACCTCCAAATCAACAAAGGCTAACACAAATTTGCACTCTATCGCTCTTCCACTTGGCTCTGTGTTCTTCTCCTTATCAAATAACAAAATGGATCGCTTTCCCCCCTTTTTCGACTTTATATAGGAACGAAGAAGTGACATTTGTGCCACACTAACAGTTGTCTATTTTTCAGTTTTTGTGTTGTTTCCTGCGCGCCGTACCTTCCTACCCATTAACTTTTCTTGTTCACACAATGTTTTCGAACCCTGGTTTTCTTGCAACACACTGTTATGTTCTACCAGTTCTATTCTATCAAGACCCTCCATATGCACCGGTCTGTTTTTATTTTTATCCCCTTTTTACTTTTATGGATTTGCTTGTTTTTCTTGTTTTTATTTTATTTTTCTCATTTGCTCTTCCTTACTTATACTATAATACACTATATACATCTCTTCTTAATGTGTGGTAACTTTCTACATACTAGTAGGTCGATTGTCCCTATACAGTTTCAGTCGACTCCCATTGATCATTCCTCTAAGTTCTATATCGCCTAAATATCGCAATTGTACAACTCCCCCTTCTGTGATAGTGTTCACTTTATATGGTCTCAACCAATGCATTCTAGATTTTCCTGGGTGCTGAAGAAATTTACTGCCATACACCAAGTCTAGGTATCCCTCCTTGAAACTCTTCCTTTTAATATGTCTCTCATGTCAAGATTTGTCCCTTGATTTCTGTACTTCTTGGTAAAATCCTGCTAGAATCCTATCTTATTCCATATCTATCAGCTCACTTAGCCTTTCTTGTACTGCACCTCATTCTTTCATGTTGGTGATTGCTGCTATGCGCATACTAGGTACCAATAATTCTAATGGCACCACTTCTTCTTATCCATACACCAGCCTAAATGGTGTATGTCTTATCAAATTTTTTCATGTAGTTTTGTATGACCATAATATTTCTGGTATCTTCAAATCCCAATTATCCCTGTTGACATTGCACATTTTTGTCAAAGAACTCTCTAGGATCTTATTAAAGGCTTCCACTGTTCAACTTTTTTGAGGGTGGTATGGTGTACTATTTTGATGATAGACTTCAAACTCCTCATTGATAGACTTGATAATACTATTGATGAAGTGAGTTCCTTGGTCACTCATCAAAATCCTTGGGCATCCAAATCTAACGATCACTTTCTCAAATAGGAAGTGTTTTGTTGTCTTTGTGCTACAATCTTTTATTGGTGCTTCTTTTGCACATCTCATTAAGTACGTTGTCGCAGTAATGATATAAATTTCTCTTGACCTCTTTTGTTGTGGGTTAATTGGTCCCACAAATTCTATTTCCCATATTTCGAATACATGCAAGGTTATTTGTGGTCTTAGGGGCATATCATCCCATCTATTAGGTTTTCCAACCCTCTAACATACATCACATATCTCACAGTAGTCCTTTGCATCTCCGTGAATGGTCATAAACCATAGTGATGTGCACAATACCTTCTGCGTGGTAGATTTTCCTACATAATGTCCTCGAACTATTCCCTCATGAGCCTCTGCTAAAATCCTAGGCCTTTCATGTTCTAGTACACATATTCTCAAGATGTTTTCTGCGGCCATGTTGTATAAGTTTCCTGCAATCTATTGATATTATGCAGCTCTGACTACCATATTTTTCTTCTGCATAGTGTTAAGTTCTTGTGGCGCAGTCCCTGTACTCAAGTATTCAATGATGTCATAAAAATATTCATCAACTACTTGGACTGAAAATAATTGTGCATTAGGGAGTGTCCTCTAAATTTGTAGGTTCCTCTCCATTGGTGATCTTCGACAGGTGATCAGGTCCTGCATTCAACTTTGTCAGTTTGACTATTACCTCAAAGTCAAATTCTTGAAACAACAGTAGCCATCTACAAATCCCCCCCCCCCAGCACTGGCTTATTTACTATATACTTGAGGGCAAAATGATCTATGAATATCTTAAAGTGTTTCCCGAGTAGATGATGTCTTAATTTTTGCACTGCATATACCATTGCTAGGCCTTCTCTCTCTATAGTATTGTAGTTTTTCTTTGACTCTGATAGTTTTCTACTAGCAAATGCTATACGATTGTCTAACTCTCTCGCTCTTGGCTGTGCCAAAATAGCTCCAAGTGTTATGGCTAATGAACCTACATGCACATGAAATGTCTTTTCCTAGTCTGGGAATATTAGTATAGGTGATGTAACCATTTTTTCTTTTAGAGTGTCCATACCTCGCTGACAGTCCTCATTACACTGGAATTTACTATCCTTCTTCAATAGCTTCTCCATCGATGTAGTGATCTTCACATACCCTTTTATGAATTTTTTGTAGTAGCATGTGTGTCCCAATGTTACTCTCAACTAGCATACCGATTTGGTTGGTGGTAAGTTAACAATGAAAGTAACCTTTGCAAGATCCACCAATATCCCTCATTTACAGACTATATGTCTGAATATTATTCCAAAATGTGTACCAAAGATTCAATTCTTGATATTTAATGATATCTGACACTGCCTACATATTTACAACATCATTCGTAACACCTCTACATGATATTTGAATAGACTGTATACTGTCCAATCATCCAGATACACTTCTAAAAACTGATGGATGAATTCTTTTAAGGAAACTATGACTACTCTTGAGAATATTGTTGGTGCGTTCTTCAACCCAAAAGGCATGACTGTGTACTAGTAGGATCCCCATTCTATTGCAAAACTGGTATTGTATCTGTTGAGCAACTGAGAGGGGGGGGGTGAATCAGTTGTCACCATGCTTAAACAATTATTCTTCTTTTTAAAAATATTTACAAGGCACTCAATGATGATCACAATAATGCAAGGAAATGAGCAATGGCACATTCAGCATCAGTCACATATATGAGAAACATAGAGACAAATATTTTCCAAGGAAACCCATACAGGGTAAAAACCTCTTCTTCTTTATATGATAAGTATTATTTACATTCTTTACATTATCATACATTTGAGCACCAACTCATTGTGAGGCTACAACCTCTGTTTTGCAAGCTGCAACTTGCTGAGAGCACCAACTCTCTGTTTTTCTCTAGCACCCACTCGAAGGAAGCACCAACTCCCTGGTTTCTCTAGCTCCAACTAGAAAAGAGCACCAACTCCCTGGTTTCTCTAGCACCAACTAGAAGGAAGCACCAACTCCCTGTGTTCAAGCCCCCACTTGAACCTCTGAGGACACCAGTCCTCCCTAGCACCTCCCAACCACCCTTTCTTATTAATATGAAATATTGAAACCTATTATAGTGATATAGTGTTCAATAACAACTTACCAGTCTCATCACTGTTCTGCAAGATTTTGCTACTCAGACTTCCTCGCTGTCTTCCAGCATGCATCTGCTGCCCATTCTATTCTTCCTCTTTTATGCTCTGTGCGCCATGTTTTCTACACAGTTCTTCTTCTGTTCTTTTCATCTGCTACACTTTGATCCTTCTTCATGTATGAATCACCTTCAACAACATCCACAACAATCCCAGCAACAACAACAACCACATCTCATCTTTGTACTATGTATATATATATTTTGTGCACCTTGTCCATGTAATGCATGCAATACCTCTCATACTCACACCATGCTGATATCCTCCACAACTCGAGTGCTCTGTCTGATCATCATGGTGACTCTTCAGCTTCTCTAGTCATTTTTCCACTTGTTCAACATCACTGTATGCTATGCTGAGATTCCTCATCCTCTCTGGAAGTTGAGACTCTTCATATTCTCTGTGATAGTCAAGCTCACCTTCTCTGTTCCAATTACAAGCTTCAATGCTCATCCAGCTGTCAATTGCCTCCACGAGCGTCTTCATCCCTCTTGAAGATTCCCAAAGACTCTTCATCTCCTCTGTCAATCACCTCGAAGTTTCTTCGAGTCCTCTGACAGAAACCATGAGTGGTTTCTAGCAGTTACACTGTGACATGCAACAATAGCCCTCCGATTATATTCAGATTCACTTGCATCATTGGATTAACTCTAATGGGTTCTTGTGTTATTTACTGGTTTCGCACTTCCGCAATTCGGATATTTAGCGATGAGACATCTTGAGTCTCCACTTCACGAGTTTCAAAACTCTGAAACGGAGCTTTTCTGCACTAGCTCCTTCCTCTATATGACCATGATCATGACCAAGCACTTATGCAAAAAGTGCTTTTTGCGAATTCACATTTCGTGAGTCTGGAGATGAGGCATCTCGACTCTCCAAGTCGCGATCCTCGAAACCTCAAAATGTATCTTATCTGAACTGAATCCTTCCCTTCTCGTGACCACCAACGGTGACCATAGGCTGTGACAAAAAGGCACTTTATATTTCACAAGTTTATAAATTTCATTGAGTCTGATCGACGGTTGAAATCTCCATAGATCCGACGGTCTAGATCTTATCGCGATCTTGCATCTCGCGAGTTTCCACACCAGGCTCCATTGACTCCAAGTCAGTGACTTGTCCTATGATTCGACAGTCCAGATCTGATCTTAATTCAATGGCTCAGATCATATCGCGATTTCATATCTCGCGAGTTCGGTGGTTATGTTTCTTGCCTCTCCAAGTCGCGATAGGAGAAGCTCCGAGATGGAGTCAGATCAATGGTTCATATCACACCTTGATCTGATGACTACGATTAAATAACGATTTCTCATCTCGCGAGTTCGGTGGTTATGTTTCTTGCCTCTCCAAGTCGCGAGTCGCAAAACTCCAAGATGAAACTGGATCAATGGTCCAGAACAAAACTTTGATCTGACGACTACGATTAAATCGCAATTTCTTATATCACGATTTTGATAGTTATGTTTCTTGCCTCTCCATGTCGCGAGTCGCAAAACTCCAAGATGAAGTTGGATCAACGGTCTAGAACAAAACTTTGATCTTTTGATTAAATCGCGATTTCTCATATTGCGATTTTGATAGTTATGTTTCTTGCCTGTCCATGTCGCGAGTCGCGAAACTCTGAGATGAAGCTAGATCAACGGTCTAGAAGAAAACTTTGATCTGATGGCTGGGATTAAATCGAGATTTAGCATATCATGATTTTGATAGTTATGTTTATGCCCTTTCCATGTTGTGAGTTGCAAAACTCCGAAGTGGAGTCGGATCCAATGATTAGAAATGTTGCTTCTCCTCCCGAGATTACTTTGTTCTGCTTACTCTCATCTTGCCATCGATGATCTTTGCCATTGCTGATCTTTGTCATCGTTGATCTTTGCCATCACTAATATTTGTCATCGCTGATCTTGCCATCAATGAAAATATTACTCCCAACTGTAAACCTTCCAACAATCTCCCCCTTTGGCATTGATGGCAACAAAGGAAACCCTGTTCTTTTCTCCCCCTTTGACATCAATGTCAAAGAAAACATGCTCCCCCTGAGCTGTTGCATTAATTTTAGGAGGTATCATATATGCAACCAATACAGGACTCCCCCTAATATCATGGACTCTCTTAGATGTGAGATGGGATGACACCCCGCTTCTATCTGAGATATTCAAATGGTGTCTT
>JASDQU010682242.1:41105-55789 GCA_032191745.1 Picea mariana | reverse complement strand
GTTAGTTGTTGAACTACCAAACAATGTAATCCCAGGGTCCCAAGCTAGTCTCAGAAAGGAACCACCATGTTGATGTTGCGCCACTATGATCATAATGGTTTGACCATCGTACTTAGACTACATTCTACAATCCTGACTTGACAATCTAGAATTCTTAAAAGAGATAAACCCACTACCATGAATCATATCCTGTAAAATCATCTCAATGGAGTCAAAGTCTGCAAATCCATTGCCATACTCGATCATGGGAATCTACAAAGAAAATATGTCCCGCCATATAGAATAAATCTCATCATCTCCTCTCATGACATCCCAAAAATGAAGCAGACCAATCCCCGTCACCACTCTGTTAACCATTGTCAAAATTTGAAGCAATCTACCAATCAGATGAATTCATGTATCCCACATCCAAATTAGGAGTCCACCATCCCCAATACCTACTGACTTTCACTGGGATACACTGATAACCATTCGAATCCAAATAAACCAAATCTTTGATGCTTGTTTTTGTATGCAACCATCTGGTTGAAACAAAGTAGGATACCTGCAAGATTTGAATTCACCTTTTAAAGACGGAAGCACGTCATACCAGAGTGATCTGTGTAATCTTTTATCTAACCCACCTTTATGTGCCATAAAAAACATAGTAAAATCATATGTATGCGAGATGAAAGAAAATTGATGAGCATTCCTCACCATGCAATCAAGGTGAAAGTCACCCGCTTGTGCCAATGGACTCCCTAAATACCTGAATACCATTGTATCATTCCGCTCCCTTTTAATCTTATCATGTGCACTCATTCCACTACTGTCATCTAAACCTGGATCCCAGATTGATGTGTCCACATTTGTAATATACCCATTCCCACAATTAGTGGATGCATACACTTCCATGTTGGCTTATCCACATGGTATATGCTCAATTATCTCATCTATAACTATGACTTGAGCCTTCAATGGGCTCTCCAAAAGAGGTGGCTCATGATCCCCCCAATGAAAACTATGTGTATAATCAAAAATTTCATAGTCATACCTCTCCTCAAGCCCTTGCAAATCTGAATGCCCCTCGTTCTTAACCATCCCAAGAGTCTCTTCCCTCAAATATTGAGTACCAATAACATCCTCCCATGGTATGACTGCCATAGATGACTGAGTCTCTACTATGGATGATGAAGAATGTGCCAAACTCAACTTCATACAAATCTCATTAACCTAAATTTTTTATTCTTGAAGGGCCATTTGAGTGCTCTTCAAAGAATCATTGGTAACATGAAGCTCATGGGTAAGCTTCTCAACTTCTTCTTCTTTCCCTTTTAGCGCATCAAAATAAATCTCATCAAGCATAAGAAGATGATCTATATATGAAAGTAGGTGTAGGTAATTAGATTTCATCACCACCAATGCTTCTCTGAGTGCCTGAAAATCTACAAGGAAAAGTTCTCCTTCAAAATTCTTATGCATCCTTGGAGGCTCTTCCTTCCAACAACAATTTGACATCAACTTATGAGTATCATCAAAATGTTTTATGGCTGCAGGAATCATGTCTTCGCTTACCTTCAACTGCACTGCCAAATGATGGGAATCATGGGAACTATCATCTTCATGCAAAATTCTGATTTGTATTCACAATCATGCTTCCCAAAATCAGCTTCCTCTTTGTCATCCTTACTACATAACCCCCAACAAATTAGATTAGCATCTAAAGGAAGTTTAGCCAACAACAAATCTTTATCATTATCGGCTACTAAAACACCCAAATCATTGTAATCATCATATGTGCAATAAACATGGTCGTCATAAGCACTAATGTAATCAGCCTCATATGATAGCTCTAATGGTGTATTAACGATTGTTATTTTGTCAATCCCATTGCACACATTCTCAACCTAAATAGATGCATGCACTTCCAAGAAGTCATCGCGGGGTTATGTCAAAATTCCATCACGAGGTGAGGAATTCACGTCATCAACCACTTTAGATTTGAACCCTTCTTTTTTCTTCCCAACTGATAAGTGATGCTCCAATAACTCATAGTGCTCTAATTTTTTTTTTAGATTCTTCTGATATTCTTGAGAAACTTGTAACAATTCTGCCAAAAGTTCTCGATTTGTCTTCATCTTCTTTAGCCACTGAATGAAAACCTTAATGTCGAGTTATCACTTCTGAAATTGAAAGGTCTAAGTGTTGGTCACTTATCAAAAACAATCTGAAATATCTTTCATTGATTTACCCCTCAAGTTGGCAAGATGCACACCTCTAATACCACTGTAATATCCCCTTACTGATTGTTGTTATGTTTGAGTGTTGTTGTTGATATGTTTAGTGCTCATTTGGTATTGAAATTTTGTCAAACAATTTCACTGTAATATCCCTTATTGAAACTGCCGATATGTTTTTAGTGTTGATTTGGTTCAACGCTTTTGTCAAACAGTTTGTTGTTGCTATAGTTTGGGTTGTTTGTTTTCAAATATAAGATTTTTGGCAATGGCACAATAAAACCAAAATAGACATGGCACATAAAAAGGATGTTATTGCGTCAAAGATTAACAACAATAATTACATACCGTGATATTGATGCCAAACTCAGTAAATATGTTGTGACAACAAGAGAATCCTGTAATGTTCCCAAGCCAATTTTTTCGCTGGAAACACTAACTGTTCACTGTCTACTGTTATAATTTGGATGTATGTATGCAGGTTTGCTCATGAAGTTGCGTATACGGTTTATATATTTGATTATCAAAGCATGTGGACATAGATATGAAGATGCATTATAAAGAAATACAAGATATAACAAGAGACACCAGTTATAGAACCAAATAACACAGATCTGACCTTTATTTAGATAATATAGAGAATCTGGTACAATAGATCTACAGATCTAGAAGAATATCAAATAAACCCTCTAGTTGGAATACGAGTTGCTACAAAATGCTCAAGATTGAAGATATAATCCTCCTAAGGCTAGATAATAAGCTGAAGATCAATACAAGATTAACTTCTTTCCCTCCAAGGTCCAAGTCCAAACCCCCTGGCTAAGTTGTGCCCTCCTGACTGGTTGTAGAAACCTAATAATTCATCCCTGCTTCTGGAAGCCTCCAAATGCCCTGAAACTGTATGGAATGATAGATCGGGGCAAGACAAACCAACCCCCTCCTAAAGTCTCAGAATGAAATGTAGTTATCTTCTCCTTAAGTGACTGAAACATCAAACTGAACTATGCCCTCCTGGAAGACTGCAGAGACCCAATAATTCGGCCTCCTTGATAGAAGCCTCCAAATGCTATGTAACTGGCTGGAAATTTAGATCGAGGCTAGACAAACCCCCTAGTGAAGTCTCTAGCTGAAAGATGAAGATCTGCTCCTCCAAAAGATCTTCTCCTTCACAGTGCGCCCTCCTTCTCTCCAACTCTTGCCAAGCTCCATAAAATAAAATGGCAAGTAAACCTCCCTCCAAATATGCTAGGAATGATGGTTAAGGCCCTACAGAGAAAATCCAGATGTCCAATAATCCAGAAACCTCCTCTATCTCCTGGATCAAATCTTTCTTCCTTCAATGGTGCGCCCCCCTTGCTAAAACCCCCCAAGGTTACGCCCTACTCCTTCCTTGAATGCTTGATGGTACCTGTAGTTGTTGTAGAATGGTGTGGGTGGAGTATTGCATCCCCAAGACCAAGCTTGGATCAAGTGAGGTGGGATATTTCACCACCGAGTTTATCTTCAGGGTTTGTATTCTCAAAACCTTGAAAATTGTTTGTGCTCAAGAGCCCAAAAGCAAAATGCAATAATAATGCAAAGGTGGATGAGAAGTGCGCCCTTCCTTTCTTTTATACTTCAATTCTATTTCTATGTTGAGTTAGTTAACCCCTAGGGTTAACTCCTAGCTTTCCCTCACATGCTCTTTTCTTTTCCTTGGTTACCTTTTCTCCTCAAAGTAAACTCAATAATATAACATTGTGCTTAGGTGATGGATTTTGGCTGAATTTGTCCCCATAATGCATGAGACTATAGTCTAGTGGGGACAACTAGACTACTGAGTCTCTCCAACCCTCTTCATGAAGAGGTGGGGGAAATTACAGTCTCCCCTGCTAGAAATTGCTTGCCCACAAGCAATTCTGAACCTGTCTCCTATAGCATCTGTTCACTTTCCCAAGTAGCATCCTCGATAGGTAAGTTCTTCCACTTGACTAAATATTCCTTGATGCTTCTCTTCCTTAATTTATTTTCCCGAACTTCTAGTATCTCTTCTGGTATCAATATCAATTTCCCTTCTTCATCTAAGGGTGGTAGTTCCTCAATGGGAATGATGTGTTTGCCTATGGCTCTCTTAAAGCATGACACATGGAAAACATTGTGTATTTTGTTGCCCTATGGGAGATGGAGCTCATATACCACGAGCCCTACCTTTCCGTTGACCATGTATGGTCCAAAGAAGTGGGGTTGGATCTTTTATGCGCCACTTCTCTTAATGGATGCTTGTATGTATGGTTGGAGCCTCAAGTAAACCAAATCACCAACCTCAAATGTGCGCTCCACCATGTGCTTGTCTACCTAAACCTTTTGTTGATTCTGTGCCCTTTGCAGGTGGTCCTTAAGTTCTCTGATTATATCTTGACTTTGCTGAATCCAATCCTGAACCATAGGGGCCCTGCTATTCCCAAAGACAATCTCCACAAAGGAGAGGAGATCATAACTATACAAGGCTCTGAATGGTGCCATACCAATAGACATATGATGGGTGGTGTTGTAGCAATATTCACCCAAATGAAGCCACTTAACCCATGCCTTTTGTTGCCCTAACACATAATTTCAGAGGTAGTCTTCCACCCACTTGTTGACTACCTCTGTTTGGCCATCAGTTTGAGGATGGTAGTTGGTGTTAGGGGTTAAGTTCGTACCTACCAACCTGAATAGTTCCTGCCAAAAGGTGCTCATGAACCTGTAGTCCCTGTCACTCACAATTGTCTTAGGTAGACCATGTAATCTGAAAACCTCCCTGAAGAACAAATCTGCGACCTGTGCTGCACTGTAGTCTGTGGAAATGGTGAAAAAATGTCCAAACTTGGTTAACCTGTCTACCACCACAAAAATGCAATCTTTGCCCTGTGCTTTGGGCAATCCTGTGATGAATTCCATAGATATGCTTTCCCATTTGTGCTCAAGGATGGGTAGTGGTTGTAGTAATCCTGCTGGATGGGTGTGCTCATCCTTGTTTACTTGACAAGTAGTGCATTCCTTGATGTGGCGCATCACATCTTCCTTCAAACATTTCCATGTGAATCTTTCCCTTATCCGTCGGTACGTCTTGACAAACCCTTGATGTCCTACCACTGGTGAATCATGGCATGCTTGTAGTACCTTGTCTTTAAAGGTTGACTTAGGAACCAAGAAGATTTGGCCCTTGTAATATATGATGTAATCCATAATTCTGAAGTTGGCATCTTGTACATGTCCATCCATTAATTCACATGCAAATTGGTTCTTTGAGTATTCCACCAAAAGGTGGGCCTTCCAGTCAACTGAGATGTCGGTCATATCATAAATTGATGGCCTCCTGGATAATGCATTTGCCACCACATTATTCTTCCCTTTGGCAAACTCAATGTCAAAGTCATAAGCCTGTATCTTGCTAACCCACTTATGTTGCCTCTCATTTAAGTCCTTTTGATCCAAAAAGTACTTGAGATTGTTGTGATCTGTCCCCACTACAAATTTCGCCCCTACCAAATATTGCCTGAACTTAGCTAATGCGTGCATGATGGCCAGCATCTCTTTGTCATAGATGGTGTAGATAAGCTCAGGACCCCTCAGTTTTCGGGTTTCATAGACAATAGGGTGCCTATTTTGCATAAGTATTGCTCCAATGCCCTCCCCGGAGGCATCACACTCCACTGTAAAGGGTTGTGTGAAATCTGGTAGAGATAAGACTAGGCACGTACTCATCACCTTTTTCATTTTGTCAAATTTCAACTGTGCCTCTGGACTCCACCTGAATGCTCCCTTCCTGGTCAAATCCGTCAAAGGTGAACAAAGTTGCGAGAAGCCTTTGACAAACCTCCTGTAATAGCAACATATGCCAAGAAACTTCTTCAATTCTGTGAGGGTCTTAGGTGTGGGCCAGTCAAGTATAGCTTGTATCTTCTCTTCGTGTATCTATACCCTTTTCACCCCAACGATGTGTCCCAAATAGAGGACCATTGTCATTCCAAATTCACATTTGGATTCCTTAGCATACAAAGATTTCCCTTCCATGATAGCCAAAATATGTTCTACATACTGAATATGCTCCTCCCAAGTCTTGCTATAGATCAACAAGTCATCAAAGAATACTAAGAGGAACTTCCTTAATTGTTTGTTGAAGACATGGTTCATGCAAGATTGGAAGGTGGTTAGCACAATAGTCAGCCCAAAAGGCATCACTAAGAACTCATAGTGACCGTAGTGACATCCGAAAGTAGTCTTGGGTACATCTTGCTCCCTCATCTTTATCTAATGATATCCAGAGCATAATTCAATCTTTCTGAAGTATACAGTCCCATGAAGCTCATCCAATAGCTCATCAATCCTCAGAATGAGGTATCTGTTCTTGATTGTCTTCTTATTCGAAGCCCTCTAATCAATGCACATGCGCATGGTCCCATCCTTCTTTTTCACTAGCACCACTGAAGATGCAAAGGGACTGGAACTTGGCCTAATGTGGCCCATGTCTAACAGTTCTTTAGTAGCCTTCTTGATTTCATATTTTTATTTCTTTGGGTGCTTGTAGGGAGTGGTGATGACAGGTTTCGCTCCCTCTTCCAACTCTATGATGTTCTCAAACCCCCTATCTATTGGTGCTCCTGGTGGAATGGGCCCAAAGACTTTGTTGTGCTTGTTAATGATTCTCTGAATCTTTGGTGAGTAATGAATCTCCCCTTTCTTATCCACCCGCACTGATATTCTACATTCATATGCATATGCAATGTCTTCTCTCCTGAAAATGGCCTCCATGTGCTTTGTTGTAACCACCCTAGGTGTGTTTCCTGTCATGCCCCCAAGAACCACCTTTTTCCCATTTTCCTCTATGAAGGACATCTCCATGGTCTTGTAGTTGGTAGTGATTGGCCGCAGTGTACTAAGCCACTGAAATCCAAGGATGATATTAGTGTTTGGAAGGTCCATCGCATAGAAGTCTTGTGCCAGATTATGTCTGCCCAATGTAAGCTTCATTCCCGGAATATACTTGTCACAGGGCATAGTGCGCCTCCCTGCTACTTCCACCCTGAATCCTTCAAATTCAACAGTGAGTATGTGTCTTCGTTGTAGTAGGGTTGAATCAATGAACTTGTGTGAAGAACCCCCAACAATGACAACTGAAACCTTATGTCCCTGTAACACTCCTCTCATCCTCAAGGTGTTGAATTTGGGTACCCCACTGATGGATGCCAATATTACCTTTTCATCTGTTGCAAGGTTGTGACTTGCATCTCCATCATCTATGTTTTCGGTGGGATCTTCCTCTATGTTTTGCAGGTGGCCGAAACCTTCATCTTCCTCATCATCAAAAATTACTTAATTGTAGTGTGCTTTGCCTTTGCCCATACACTTGTGTGTTGGGTCCCAAGGTTCTTTGCAAGTATATCACAACTGCTTCCTCCTTAATTCCCTCCGAGTGGTTTGATCCATTCTACACCTTCCTTTGTCAAACCCCCTTTGGTCTCTCCCCCCTTGGTTCATGGGAGGTCTTTGGTCTCTTCCCCATGTGTTTAGAGGTGGTCTAGGGGTAAATCTAGTCTTAGTTGTTGATCCCAAATCCCTTGTCTTCCATATATCATCCTGTAAGTTGGTAGGTTTGAAATCCTTTACCCAACCCCTTAAGGGTTCCATCAACCCCTCTGTGAAGAGCATCATGAGTCTCGATTGAGACACATCCTGTACCATAACTGCTACCCTCTGAAACTCCTCTATATATATCTCTGGTGATCCTTTCTACCTGAGTTGGGTGAGTTCCCTGAAATGTAGCTATGGATCCCTCTGGTCAAATCTGTTAATAAGCCTTTGTGTAAACTCTATGTAAGCAGTGATCTAATTGTGGCCTAATGTAGTTAACCCATGGTACCACTAGTCATGAGCTTTTCCCTCCAGATACATGGTAGCAAACTTGATGGCATCCATCTCTCTTATTGGATTTAGTTGTAGATAGGTATCAAGTTTTTGCACCCAATCTTGTGTAGTCACCTTGGAAGATCCGTCAAAGAACGGGGTTTCCATCTTACCTGCCCTGCACTCTAATTCATAGGTGTTCCTGTGATATGGTTTGGGTTTACCCTTGAATTTGATCCCATAATACTACTCCAGTGTGATTTTCCTTTGGATACCTGTGCTCAGTGAGTTATACTCACGGGCATACTGCTCAAAATTGTCCTCAATCTCATCTTGGTAGTTGTGATGTGTCTGGTTATCCGAGAATGAAGGTAGGTAGGGTCTGGGGGTAGTCCTACTGTGTGTTATCCCCTTAGGGAATCCTCCTCCAAAACTCTGCCCCTCGATGTGGTAGTGAAAGTTCTACTCTTGTTGATGCCTAGTCTCCCCATGAGACCCACTGGCTTCCATGTTTGCATGTATTTCTGGCCCCTTTCCTCCATGGTTCAAATGTAATACGGCCTGCGAGATCTTATCCTGACTGGCATTTACCCTCTCCAAGGTCTCCTTCAACTCAAACTTCCCCCTGCGCATTGCCTCCTGGTTTTCCTTTAAATTGTGAACCAATGCACTTTCTATCTGGCGTATGGATTGTTGTAAGTCTTTTGCAAAGCTTGTTAGGACTTGTGGCTCACTGTCCTCACCTGAACCTTCCATGTCTACCTCTAGTTCTCCTGTCTACTTTCTGCGTCTACCCATATAGATACCATTAAACTTATGCATGCACTAATCCCCACTGACCTGGAGGATGAACACTTTGATACCACTATAATGTTGCCAAGCCAATTTTTTCGCTGGAAGCACTAACTGTTCACTGTCTACTGTTGTTTGGATGTATATATGCAGGTTTGCTCATGAAGTTGTGTATAGGGTTTATATATTTGATTATTAAAGCATGTGGACATAGATCTGAAGATGCATCATAAAGAAATACAAGATATAACAAGAGACACTAGTTATAGAACCAAATAACACAGATTTGACCTTTATTTAGATAATATAGAGAATCTGGTATAATAGATCTGCAGATTTGGAAGAATATCAACTAAAGTCTCTAGATGGAATAAGCGCTGCTAAAAAATGCTCAAGACTGAAGATATAAGCCTCCCAAGGCTAGATAATAAGCAGAAGATCAATACAAGATTAACTTCTTTCCCTCCAAGGTCCAAGTCCAAACCCCCCTGGCTAAGTTGTGCCCTCCTAGTTGGTTGTAGAAACCCAATAATTTGACCATGCTGCTAGAAGCCTCCAAATGCCCTGAAACTGTATGGAATGATAGATCGGGGCAAGACAAACCCCCTCCTGAAGTCTCAGACTGAAATGTAGAGATCTTCTCCTCAAATGACTGAAACCCCAAACTGAACTGCGCCCTCCTGGAAGACTGCAGAGACCCAATAAATTAGCCTCCTTGCTAGAAGACTCCAAATGCTATGTAACTGGATGGAAATGTAGATCGGGGCTAGACAAACCCCTAGGTGAACTCTCTAGCTGAAAGACAAAGATCTACTCCTCTAAACTGACTAGATCTCTTTCCACAGTGCGCCCTCCTTCTCTCCAACTCTTTCCAAGCTCCAAAAAATAAAATGGCAAGTAAACCTCCCTCCAAATATGCTAGGAATGATGGTTGAGGCCCTACAGAGAAAACCCAGATGTCCAATAATCCAAAAACCTCCTCTATCTCCTGGATCGAATCTTCCTTCCTTCAATGGTGTGCCCTCCTTACTAAAAACCCCCAAGGTTACACCCTGCTCCTTCCTTGAATGCTTGATGGTACCTGTAGCTATTGTAGAATGGTGTGGGTGGAGTATTGCATCCCCGAGACCAAGCTTGGATCAAGTGAGGTGGGATCTTTCACCACCAAGTTGATCTCTAGGGTTTGTATTCCCAAAACTCTCAAAACTGTTTGTGTTGAAGATCCCAAAAGCAAAATGCAATAATAATCTAAAGGTGAATAAGAAGTGTGCCCTTCCTTTATTTTATACTTCAATTCTATTTCTCTGTTGAGTTAGTTAACCCCTGGGGTTAACTCCTAGCTTTCCCTCACATGCTCTTTTCTTTTCCTTGGTTACCTTTTCTCCTCAAAGTCAACTCAATAATATAATGTTGTGCTTAGGTGATGGCTTTTGGCTGACTTTGTCCCCATAATGCATGAGAATATAGTCTAGTGGGTACAACTAAACTATTGAGTCTCTCCAACCCTCTTCATCAAGAGGTGGGAAACATTACAAATTCCCAAATACAAATTCATATACTTCTTTTTGTTGACCTGTATACAGTCATCTCTGATAGTATTTAGAGCATGGAAATTATCCTTTTGAAAGGTACAATGATAAACTAATGGATGGAGCAATAAAACAACAAACATCCCCCTATCTAGACAACACAAACAACATGTAAGTGGCACAATCTAATGAGGATATTAGTTGTGAATGATGGTTGCTAAGACTGAACTGAATGGTCTCCTCTTTGTTGCCCTTAATGATCCCATGATATGATGATAAGGGTTCACCCCTCCTCTTGCAACCCCACGACCCCTATTAGAGATGATTTGACCCTTCTTAGAAAACCCTTTGACCAACAAATGAGAGATGTTCCCTTCTAAAAACACCATGACTTGTAGGTAAGTGTTACGCCACCTTTAGTGACTTCCCACTACTGCAAAGATAGACTTGGCCTCCTCCAAGGCCCAACGAGCTACAAAGATGCGTACAACTTCTCCTTTAAACCCCACAAGCTACAAATATGAGTACAACTTCTCCTTTAAACCCCACAAGCTAATCTAAGTGGTACAACCCTCCTTTCCACCAATTGTTAATGAGGATTCAACCTCCTTTAAGCTGCCCTAAGTTGAGAATGATGAGATGTGGCCCCTTACTCACCCCACAAACTGCTGGAAAACCCCACAACATGCAAAGCTAGTGAATCTTCCTCCTACATAGTGAATCATGTTATCTCCAACTTCTAGGGATAACTAAGAAGATGTTGTATCGAGGCCCTCAGGTTGCAGACATGGAGTACCGAGAGACAACTTGACCAGTAGTGTCCACTTGCACAGACAAAGACCCACCTCACCACCACAACTCTAGGTTCATCATGATGGTATCCACCACATCAGTTGGCATCTGGAAGACATCAGGTCTTACTCCATGAGGTACAAGTCAGGTATTATGGTGAATTTCATTTCAATATTTGAGGCATTTGAGTTTTTTGCATCCATTACTGATTTTGATTATGTGTTGTTTGCTTGCACATTATTCTCTTTTCCTTATTTCACTTTGGTTGTTGACATTGTGCCCTAGTAAGTGGGTCACCCTTAGGGATAGGTTTTCTACTGGGAGGTCCTTTTGATGAGTCATCGTACCACTCCCGACCATAGTTGTCAATTTCCACCACTTCATCCCCTCATGTCCTCACCTTTTGGGATTTTCGGGTGTACTAACACAAGAAGGGTTTGTCCCTCATTTCATGGGAATAAGGGGCTGAAGGCCCAGAGGCTTGTAGTTGGAAAAAGATATATGCCAACCATTAACCTTCTAGATGCTCGCCCAGGGATCCCAAGGAAAATGAAATGTCACTCATAAGAAACTGATGGCCAAAAGAATAATTAATAACAAAATGCCAATCATGATGGAGCATGTGTGGGCACTGTTTTATTGCTTAGGTAGAAGCCCCACACATGTTTTCAACTTGGGGAAGCATGATGTGACCAGGGTAGAGTCAAGGTGGGCACAATTTCTAATGCTTAGATATAAATCCCACCTTGGCTTCAACCTGGAAACATCCTAAAAGAATAAAAGACAATAAATGGGCTTGGAAATAAAGTTGCATTGAAAACGAAGGTGCAACACATCCTCTACAAAGACACCCATAAATGAGACAGTACAACCCCTTGTATGTCATGAACCCCGTGCCCAAAAGTCTTCCCCCCATCCATGACACCTCATCCACATGACTTAGAAGGAGGTCATCTTGGGAAACACCCCTAAACTTGAGGTACGATTCACCCAATAGGTCGTTTTATCAACCCTCCCATACCTAAACTTGGAAAATTGGATAGGGTCTTTGATCATTGGTTTATTTTTATGAGGTGGTTTGGATGTACTTGCTTAGATGGCTCTTTTATTGATTTGATTTACTCATCATGATGCATTTGACTTGAGATCCTTGGAGGGCGTATCCATTTGTCTTTGTAGGACCTAACTGGTGGACATATTTTGAAGAACAAGCCTAGCTTGGGCTTCCATGGGGCTTGAAGCCCATAGTTGGATGCCAAGGTCCCACATGTCAGATGATGAAGAAATGTCTTTGGAGGCCTAGAAGACATCATGAAGGACCTCACCTAGCCCCTACCACCCAAACGACTTGACTAAGGAGGCCAAAACATCACCTTTGAGGTCTTGACGTCATATTAGGGCTAGGGTTTGGTGGTGTTGAGGACACTTGGCACATTTTGGAGGAAAGAACCCTTGGATCATGGAAAAAAGGCATTTATTGAATACCATTGGCCTTTGGAGGCCTAACATTCAATTCTCCAACTCAACGATTTGACCAAAAGTGCCAAATGTTGCCCAAAAAGAGGGTGACGCCACGTTTTAGGGTTTCTTCTATGTGCAAAAGTATGAATTAAAAAGTATTATTTTGAGTAAAGGGGCAAGATAAGGGCCGTTGACCCCTTATCTTGCATTTTACCCTAAATTTGTGGAGAAACTATGTTTAGAACATTTTGTATAAATAGAGATCATTTGTATCTCATTTGAATTATAACTCTCCCATTGTGAGAAGACTCCTAGTTGAAATTTGCGCCCTCTTTGGGAAATCTCTCTCTCTTGTGCTCTTGTTATGGTTTCTTTATGCTTTTGGTGGAAGAAGTAGTGCACTACCTCTCTAGGAGATTTTCTCTTGCATGTGTGGTGGATAAATCTCGGTAAAATGAGGTTTATCTTGTCATTGCTTGGACTAGGTAAGGATTCTATCTTGTTGTTGCTTCATTGCTTGGTTACAAGTTTGATTTGCTAGACTTCTTGGGGAGTATAAGGGTTTACAACCCCACCATATCCATCGATTTTGTCATGGAATATTTTGTTGCATTAGGTTTTAGTAGAGAAGTAAAATGGTTTACACCCTCCTAGTACTTCCTAGTTAGCCTTGCTTGCCTTGGGGAGTAAAAGGGTTTACACCCCCAAGGAGATAACATTGCTAGCTTACTATTTATTTGAGTCCATAACCCAATAGCTAAAGGCACTAATATAATTGAATTGGACAAATAAAATATTGCATTGGTTGACATGAAAACTCAGGATTTTGAGATTGTCTAAATTGGAATCAATTCTATGCTCTATTTGCTTGGTTGAGCCACTAGGGTGTCTCATTTTGCTAAGTCATTCTTGTTGTTGTTATAAATTTAATCTACAGCCATTAGGGCTGCAGAAACCCTAATACAAATCCCTTAATTACTCACAAACCAACCGTTAGAAATTGATAAAAGTTTGTCCCTATCCTCTACTAGTCTCAGTGCACGTTTTGGGTGGTTGATTTCTTTGTTGTAACAACTTGTTTGCTACAGCCATAAGGCTGATAATTATCTCTACAATACTTGTTTATGACGGCCTTATCTTGTTGCTAAAGTCTCACACATTATTACTTGAGTTAAACTAGTCATTGCTAACTAATATCTTGCATCTTTAACTAGACTTTTAGCAACTTTATTTGCAGTGCTTATTTCTCTTTGTTGCTATTATATATTACTATTTATTGCTGCAATTAGGGACATCAAGATTAACTTTCTTGTCCAACATATTATTGGGCTTGTATCTTTGTTTTCCTTGTGTCTCAGGCAGGTACAATCACTTCTTGGTAAGTCTTCTATATTATGGTGCATCGTCCACCATCTACAAGACTCTTTTCAAGCCTTTTTCACCTTCCATCATTGACCCATAAGGGGATACTTCATTATCTCTTCATCTTCCATCTCATTTCCCCTAGGGTCACCGAGATCCCCCCCTTAAGGTTATTACTTCATCTCTAAAGTGACGGGGATACCTATCTAAGGTGATGGTGGGTAGGTGTTCTCTTAGTTGTCACCATTTGGCCGTTTGGGTCGGGCTTTTCCCAACCTTCAACTCGTGCGACAACATTTTGGCACTGTTTCCAGGGAGGCTTTTGAATCCTCTTATGAACCCTAATGACACTTTGGCAAGCTATAAGAAATCCTTTTCCCTAGATTTCTTGGCAACTCCACCTTCCTAGAATCCGTCTTCCCTTAATCCTTTTCCCCTAGGGAGTTTCAAACCTTCTAAGGTTTACCGAAGAAGGCCTCCTCACAAGTCTCCTGTTGTCAAAACCCTTTTTCATGGTACCCTTCCCCTTGCTCCAATGGCTCACCCTTGGGAAAAAGACCTTTATAAACCCATGAACATGGCCACCATCCCTGAATACCCCAAGACAATGCCAAAAGAGTCTCACAAATGGTTGTCGAAGCTTCCAAGAAATAATGTCACCACTGCA
>JASDQU010682241.1:62827-80524 GCA_032191745.1 Picea mariana | reverse complement strand
TGGACTTGATAATTCACCACATGTCTATTCCAAGAGGTTTCATCTCATTATGCTTCAAAAATTCCTGATCTGGGCGAAATTTTTGAAAATTCTGGTTAAAACAGGCTTTCGGTGGTTGACTGGAACAGTTCCTGGGTCATTTAACCACCGAAAGTCAGAATTTTCAGAAAAAACTTCCTTTGGGAAAAATCAATTTTCTCAACCATGGAATATCCGTTTCACACGTTCCAATAGTCGATCGACATCTACAGATCGTAATATTTCCAATGGTACAATCAGATTTGGATTGGGAGCTAGGGAAACTAGTCAAAATTTCCCTACAAGATTAGGCATATTTCCTTCAAAAATGTTGGTGCGTTTTTGGTAGTTAACAGCAGGGACAACAAAGACAGAAGGAAGCGATATCTAAAGGTATGTCACTTATTCCTTCTTCAATGAAAAATTCAATGATTGTAACTTAGGGGAAGCATCATGCCCTATCCTGTTTTGTTCTAGATCTAGGTGGATCTAGGGAGATCTGTTAGTGTCTGCATATACCGATTTATCCTATAACAGACATCATCGGTATTACTTGTTTAGCATATAATTTGGTACATGATGTATGGGATGATACAATTGAGACACTTGTTATGATGCTTGATTGATTGAAATACATGGTTGTGGAACTTAGTTCATGTTGGAGGCATATCATGAGTGATATGACACTTGTTTGAGGCACATGGTTGGCATGTTGGTAGAGGAATATGTTTGATACACTCCATTAATGATATCTTATGGCATATTGTATGGTATTGATGTACAGTGTTGATGTACATGGGTGTTGTGCAAGGTGGGCACACAATATGGCACATGATGTACTTGGTTGATGTTTTTTTCATGATTATCTATTTCATTGTTGACATATCTTTCGCTTCATGATGTATGGTATGGCACAAGTTTGATGCATGAACAGGTCCAAGGATCGTCATAGGAAGAGCGGATCATTCTTGAATTAGTTGATCTATGCTCCAGTTGATCAGTGGTAGAATATTATTCATATTGCAGAGAATATAGGGGGAGACATACCCATAGGGGGAGTCATTATTATTCCATTGATTCCAGGAAGAGATATTTATCAAATGCAAAGATAAATACTTGGAAAAATAGCCCTCTCCTTGGATAAAGAGAACAGAGGCATGGTTCTAGGAGGAGCAATGGTCACAGGGGGAGAATGAGAGATATGTCTTCAGCATTGCATCAGAGTGATATCCCTTGTATAAAAAGGGAGAGATTATTCAGAGAAATATCAAGGCATCCAGGTAGGGGGAGGAACCCCAAGGAGAGTTCAGGCAGGGGGAGTATCCCCAAGGAGAGAACTACCCTTTTCCATTGGTGTCAAAGGGGGAGAGATAGTCACATTGATGTGATTGAGATGACTATTGATGTAGAGAAATTCCCTGTCTACATGTTTCCATCCATGATTGGTGTTGACATCAATGTTGGTATTGCCATCAATGCCAAAGGGGGAGATTGTTGGATCATGTTGTCATTAATGCCAAAGGATTGACGTCAATGGTCAAAGGGACAATGTATTTAGGAACAATTTCTTGTCATAGTATATTGATGTAGTATGTATTGTCATTGTTGTTCCTGAGATTAAACTTAAGGCTCAAAGAGTAATGTTAGGCATCGGGAATGTTTAAAGAGAATGTTTTAAAAGAGTTATTTTTCTACCTTTAGTTATATAATAAATTATCCTTAAATGAAATTAATAGTAGGACAATATAGAGGCCTTATTTCATTGTCTGAGTCACAATTATAATATCAAATGGTGTGGGATAAACTTACAAAACCATTAAACAAAACTAGACATCAATGGCAGATGAATCTCACTTTGTTTGCGGTAGAATAAAGTAAAGAGTGCACCCTTGAACAAGATATGAGATGTAGTAATTCAAATAGCTTGCAGGTCTTGTATTACTTACAATAAATACAGAGGAAAAATTGATTACTTAACGAATTATTGATATAATGTGCTTACAGTAGTTGTGATACTAAATTGCAATCAATCGCTTATCAAGGAATTATGTAAGAAAATTTGGAGATGTGGAAACAGAAAAGAAGCACATAATTCAAACTGAACATAATTTGGAATCTTTGTCTGCACTTGTATTAATACTAAAAAAGGAGATTTTCTTCTATTACATCCAGCAAGAAGCAACCATGAATAGACCTTGAATCTATGTATTTATGCAAAACTGTCACAACTCAAAACGGTTGGACTTATTTCAATAAAAAATAGCTTATATCTGAATAAGACAATAGTATGTAAAATCTGATGAGCTCCACTGGCGTTCTCCTTTGTCTCTTCATCTGTTGGGAAAAATTCCTCTTTTCTTTAGTCCATTAGGATGGACGCAGCTGTCGTCCAGACTCCTTAGTAATTCGACATATTGTCCTGGCCGTTTTCATATGTTGACATATGTCCCTCAAGATATGCTCAACAATACAATGAGACATAGTTGGGATCAGGGAGGAATGACAATCGAATGAGTAGCACTGCATGGCTCGTCAAGGAATGTATAACGAGCATGAAAAGAGTAATTTTTTGTGGGAAGGATGACAATGGAACAGGTGTATGATGATGAATAAGGGATAAGTGAATATTAGAATGTGAATGAATGAAATAAGTGGTTGAAGGAAGGTGGAAGGTAGTGAGGGTAAAAATAAAGGGCATTGTGCAATGTCTTTTTACTTGCTTCCAGTTGTGCTTGCTTTCCCATGTTCAATACATCGGTTGCATCTATCCAATAATCTCACCACAAACCTTGAGAACTCAATTGTTTCATTTACTTCAAAAGTAAATAATTTTCTCTCTACCTGAGGAAAATTTTCTTGGATCTTTCTTATTTCCTGAGCGGTGACTTGGAACTGTGAGCTTGGACTTACCAGCCATTTATTTATCCCAATAATTTCAATTTGGCTCATTTCCTGAATGGCTACTAGAGTTTCTTCTTTTCTCTTTCTGGAATTCTGTTGGTTCATTTCAATATCAATTTTCCCCAAGGCTTCTGAGATGTTAGTCCCTTCGAAATCAACTAGATTCTTATTTAGTGATGACAACGCTTCCAAGAAAGCATCCTTTACCTCCCTGGATAATCTTTTGCTTTCTGCCAAATTTGTTTCCTAGACTTTCAGGGACATATCACCTCATAATTGTTCAGAAGGAGAGAGCAGAGGAAAATTAGAAACATTGGCTTTGTGCACCAATATGACATCTTCTTGAAACCTGTCTCAGGTTGAGAGAGCTTGTCTTTATTTAATATAGATTCCATTTAGAGAAAGGTATGCTTCCTAGTATAACTTCTAGATGGAATCGACTTTCGTCAAAAGTTCCTGTTGGGCCATTTCCAACTTTTCATTTATTTCTATTGCTTGAGTTAGGAAGGCCGAGATGTAAATTGAGGTACCTTCAATCAGCTCCAACCTAGCTTGAAATTGTTCTATCAATTCATCACGCTGAGTGACCAATCCTTGGTTGATTATCGAACTCTGCTAGAGCTTGACAAGGTTCTCCTGCAGTTGTTGGATTTGTTGTCGATCATGATCTCTGATTTTCTCGAAGTCTTGGCTCATCCTATTCCCGATAAGTTGTTCCATGGAATCTATTTGATTTTGCAAGTGCTCCACCAATAAGCTCTTCATCGTAGTTGCTCGGCCAAATTATCCACATACCATTGATTTGCAGTGGCAAAAGCACCCAATGAACCTACAACATCTTTTGTGAATTCTGGATCATCTCGATCATTCCCGTCATACAAAATCCTCTTCCTTTTAGATATCAATCCATATTTCTAGTGTGATTCCATTTTGACAATAACCTTCTGTTTTCTGCTAAAAAGTAAATCCGAAGGAGGCATTTCTTCGGGCAATATGGGGGTAAGATCATTCACAAAAGAAATTCGAGATTAGGGGTCCCGAAGCTAGATTGCAGAGGTGGAAATTATGTAATGGGAGTGCCAATCTCCATAGAATGTTGTTGTTCTATTGTATTTGAGGTGCCAACAGGGGTAGTTGGTGATGAAGGAGGCATGTTTTGTCCCTGCTTCAGGAAATCCTCGACTTCATATTTTTCCTGGAGGCCTAACTGGCTTGACAATTATGTTTCTAATTTTTGTGTCAATTCCTCCGAGCTCTTCAGGGATTCCTCGACTTTATGCTTACCATGGTGAATGGCTTTAGAACATGTTGACCTATCTTCCTGAGAAGGGGGAGTGGCTACTTGATCCCCTTGTAGTACCTTCGGTAGGATATTTCTCTCGTGCCTTTGGAAACTAAGGAAACCAGCTNATTGTACCTCTTCATAAGACCTAACTCCCCTGAAGATTTCATCATACAAGGAGTTTTCATGTACATATATTTTCATGATGAACTGGGCTAGGTGGCTTTCCACAATCTTACATGGATCATATATTTTGAATTCAATGTCAACCACATTGACATCGTCCAGAGCCACAGGCTCCACTTTGGAGTGACCGAAATCTAGTAATGAAAACATGCCAACTTGAATAGGGAAAGTCAGCCATACCTTTTTCTGTGCTTCCTTCAGTTATTTGTTAATGCCTCATTTTACTTTCTGGTAGGCCACTTCTCTACATGCCAATCGATTTAGTAGAAATCGCGGGAGAGAATGGGGAGGGATAGAGCACCCAAAAACTTTGACATAGGAGAAGTTCTCCTCAATGAACCAATCTTCTAGCTTACCCATGTTCCCCATAATCCAGTCTGAAATTCGAGGAGGTGGATGGCCATACATGGCTATGTGAATGGGGATCACAACATTGTGGTATATTTCATAAAAGAAGTCCTTGGATTTTTCTTCCCATAGCTTGGAATGGTAGAAATGAATGGGCTCGACACTAGCTGAAGTCCATCTCCAATTCATCGATGGGAAAGGCGTCATGAAACAGATGGCATCCATGATATATGATGACATATAAAAGGGGTCAAGTTGTCCCTTTGACTTCGCTACTTTATATTCTGCAATCTCTTTTTCCAAGTTATCAGACAGTGTTTTTGCCCAATTGAAAGTAAAACCCTCTACTATCTCGTGCATGATGGATACCCATTCCACCGAGAAATGTGTGGGACTCTTCTTTCTAAACAATCAACATAGAATCAGGGCTACATACACCATGGGAACGTCCAGATACGTTGTGGCATATAAACCATGAGCATTAGTTCTGAATCTCTTCGGGTTCCCCCACCAAGACTTGATTATATTGGGATAGTTCCTAGCGTACTGGATGCACTCCTTTTGCTCGAACTCCAGAATGAATGCAGCATTGAATGTATATCTAGGATTAGGGGAGAACTTTTACATCACTTGCATATTTTCTGTTCGGAAAGAGTCGACAACGACCTTCTGGTGGTTTACAATTCTCCTAGTCTAGATGTCAACGTGCTCCAAGGCCCAACCTATCATGTTGTTATAAGGCATGAGTCTCGGTCGTGCTGCTATTTTGTGTAGTTCTGACTGCACTATATGTCCAAGTTTATCTACATAAGTATTGTCTTATTTTCAGCAGAGTCCTCTAGACAGTTGATGATTTCATGTTCTATAACCTCGAACACTTGCATCCAAGATTTAACAGTGTCCATGGCTCGTGGCGTAGTGTCAGACAAAACGTCCGTGTTTGGGTTTGAATCCTCACCAGCCGCATCAAGATTTTTATCATTTTCTGTGGTGCCATAATCTCTATGAAATCGAGTGAGGTTACCTGTTATAGAGAAAATCTGTGAGCTTTTCAAACTGATAAAATCTTGCTAATTGCAAAAGGTGAAAATGAATTCGAAATCCAAGTGCTTTTATTCAAATCAGATACATTGATTTTCGTATAGCTTCACCAAAGAAAAATTTATTAACTTTAATGGAAATGTCTACTTGGAGATCTGCAATCCGTGTTTGAATCATTACCCTAAATAAGTCATAAATGTCATTAATATTCAACAGTTTGCATTCAGGAGTTTTAGATGAGACAGAGTGAGAATTTCTCGAATCTTGCATGTGTGAAGGTTAATCCCTGGATAATTGCTTTTAAACTCTTAATTAATCATGTTTAAAAGGTGTGTCAATTTCAAGTGTTTCGAGAGTTCAAACTTTAGGAACTTTAAATGTAGCTCGAGAGGAAATTCCCAAAACCCAAAACTGTGAAATGATTAATTATCTAGTAAAAGTCTTAATTAATCATATTTAACTTTGAGCGTTTCGAAAATTTGGACTTCAAAGATTTTAGAATATGATACAGGGTAAGCATCCGAACTCCGAAGTGAGAAGTCATTAATTATATCTTGATCATGATTAACTTGATTAATTAACATTTAGTACTTTGGCATTTTGATATTTTGGTGATTCATGCCTTCATTCTTTGTTAAACTCCCAAAGGATCATCTCCCGTAGTGACGTGTTATGGATGACATCATTCTGGGTGATGTGTCTAGGAAAGGGAGGTGTCATGTGTTAACTCAGGGAAGACTCAAAGGTACGCGTGTACTATGACGCATGTATTTTAAAGGTTTAGGAAAAACAATGAGTAGACACTTTCGGATTTCGGAGCTTCGGGGTTTTTATTGTTAAGACTTATTGCAACATCCGAAGCATGGAGCTCCGAAATGACCGTTATAGATTTACCTCTTTAAAAATTAGGCAGCTCCAAAACTCTGGAGGTATTAGGATCATTTGATCAAAAGGAAAAACTCGTCAACAGAGGATATCTTGCGTGCCTTATAATTTTCCAATCCATAAAGGAACTTGATTAAAAATCATAATTCATTTTCTAAATTATCGTTCCCTTTGGGAAAAAATATACTTTCATGAGGTGAGGAATATAAATCTCAACAGTTTAGAATTGTATGTGTTCCAACATAGGTTCCATCTGGGGATCGTGTCTCCCTGTGAGACACGGAAGAACAGTAGATCGAGTGTCTTTATTTGGATAATGGATTCATTACTGTAGTTCTGGGAAACACTTTCTTGGATTAATCATACAGAGAAAAATTGAACTTCAACTGAATCTCAGAAAACCTTCAAAACACACCTAATCATTTATCTCAAGTTAGGAAATTTAAAATTTCCCTTTCTTAAAACTGAGTTTAGATTTTCTTAAGATAATTGAAACAACTTTAATCAAAATAACAGACTTCTATCGGCTTCCTTCGCGTCAAGGTTAAGTAGATGTAATAATTTATTTAGGGAATCCCTCGTCGGTTCAGAATGTAAATATTATCAGAAAGAGAATTACTTGTCAGAGTATGTTTTGTAGATATGTATGACATCCATACAGATATCATAGATATTTCTTCACTGCCAGTGAGCCTATTCAATACCCTGATGAAGTTATCTACTTCTCCCATTGAATTTCCTTTCACCGCTTCAATTAACACTTTTTCATTTTTCTGAGATGAGGGAAATCATTACATGAATTTCCTTTCATCATCTCTTTTGGACAAAATGGGGGCAATCAAATTTTAAATTTCCTTTCACCATTTGTCTTAGACTAGATGGGGGCAATCAATCTATATGTATCATACAACGGATGACATTTGCTTAAAATTTTAAAAGCAAGGTCTGTCATAATTTTTTAAGTATACTCTGAAACTAATTGTCTCCCAATCTTCAATACACTTTCTCCTATAGGGAAGATTTTATAGGGATTTTGAATTTCAGGGGTCAACCTTGAGCGAATTAGTCAGTTTAAAATCCAATAGAAGAGCTAAGGTTATCAGGATTAGCCTAGACATACTTTCTTTTAGTTAAAATCAAAGGAATCATAAATATTTTTGCCTAATCTCATTTTGAAGATATGTTTTTAAGTTTTCAGAGTCAAGGTGAATTTCTTTCTTTCTATGAAGACTAGGGAAAGGATAGCAAAATTTAGAACTGAATAAAATCTCGGGGATAGGCAAAATAAAACAGAACTAAGACTCAGAGGGTCTGATGCAAAAGAATCTCATTCCCAAACAAGTTTGTTTCTTGATTTTTGAGCCTCCCTTTTAAGCCCTTTTTATTTTTATTTTATTTCTTCTTTTATTTGATTTTTTATTGCATTTTCATTTTATTCAGAGAAGGATTCAAAATTAATCTGTAATATTCATACTTTTCTGATCTTTGATCGGGTGACAATATCTATATGAGTGAAACCCCCTTTACATCCAATAGATTTCTTTAAAATTTCAGCTTGGACTAGTGGGCTAGGAGTTTATACCTCAGATTTCCTTTATATTTTCAATCAAGCAAATCATCAATTTATCACCTATTTTGAGAGAAAGAAAATGTTTTGAAAATTGAGTGTTGGATTCTGATACATACTTATCTCTCAACTAACAATAAGTATTCTTCACAGAAACAAAAATGGGAAATGTCAGAAAATTCTGCAAAATAGAAATGATATGTGGTACAAATGCTTTTATATTTTGCTTTCATGATGTCAAGAAAACTTGGTTTGTTTACAACAAAAGTAAAATTTGGATAGTTTACAAAAGGAAATAAAATTGTAAATCGAAATAGGAAACCAAAACTGGTATATACAATGGGAATCTGAAATATGACTATTGCATAAAATGTTTTAGGTAACCCCCATTGATAAGAGCGTCAAGAATTTTTCCATCGAGGTTTTCTAGTAAGAAATATGTTTTCCCCTCCGCAGCTGCAATCCTAAATGGTCCAAACCAGATATGGTTGAACTTGTGGTGTTTCCCCGCATCTTCTTTCCTAACATCTCATTTCAAAATTAAATCACTAGGAAGAAACTCCCTGTCTTTAGCTTTTTTATCGAAAAGGGCCTTCATATTATCTTGGTACTTTTGAAGTTTGTCATTTACTTCGGCCCTATTTTGCTGGACTTCAATTATTTGATTTATTCTTCTTCTAATATCATTTGGATATTCATTTGAATCCTTCCAGAGCTTCATCACAGGAAGAGCAAGATTGATAGGAAGGACAACGTCAGTACCATAAACCATTTGAAAAGGGGACATACCTATTGATTTATTGGTGTCGATCTGATTCACCCATAAGGCATATTTTAGGTGAATGTGCCAAGATTTTTTATTTTCTGTCAACTTTTTTTAATTATAGTCATCAGGATCTTGTTAGACGATTCGGCCAACCCATTCCCTTGAGGATAATAAGTTGTAGAATGCCCTAACACAATGTTTTATTTTTGGCATAAATTGACCATTTCCATAGATTTGAAATCTTGGGCATTGTCAGTGACTATTTTTCAAGGACAATCAAATCTCGATAGGATGTTCTCTTCCAAGAAGTTTATGACTATCGAATATGTAGCATTTTGAGTTGGAATGGCTTCAACCCACTTCGTGAAGTAATTGGTAGCAGTTAAAATCCATTTATGTTGGGCGCTTGACTGCGGATGGATTTCTCCGATGAAATCTAGACCCCATTGTTGAAAGGGATCTTCTGCTTTGACCGGGATTAAAGGTAGTGCAAGGAGATTTTTCTTACCAGAGAATAGTTGGAAAGAGTTGCAAGATCTGACCTTGGCATTCACATCAATAAATAACTTTGGCCAATAAATCTTGAATTTTAGCTAACCATCATCCTCTCTTTCCATAACTGTCTGTTTGAACCAATATGTCCTTGACAACACTTGTTGGAACGTTAGCAATTATTTTGGAATGCAACACATATGTCCTGAAATCTTTGAGAGATTTCACCATTGCATAAGATTGTTTTTCAAGTATATCATATTTTAATTCTGGTTCCCTGAGAATTTTAATGAAAAAGGCTATCAGCTGCTCGAAACCTTCTTCATTATTTTGCAAGAGCACTGTTGTGATAGTACGTTCAGAAGAAAAAGAGAAGATGAAGAATTCCTTAGTATAGCCTGGACTGGCTAACATTGGTGTTTCGCCTATAGATTTCTTGACTCGCTCAAAAGATGCTTTGGCTTCTATAGTCCACTTCACTTATCTGTCCTTTTTCAACATATTTGTGATCAATTTAATTATTTCAGCAAAATTGGGAATGAATCTTCTCAAAAAATTGATCTTTCCTAAAAAAGATTCAATTTCTTTTCTGTTCCTAGGAATATTAATCATGTCTATAGCGTCAACTCGTTTAGGGTCGACCTTGATTCCTTCTTTTGACACTATATGACCCAATAGCTTACCTTCTTGCATAGAGAAGTGTGATTTCTTAGGATTAAGAGACAAACTGAACTTTATACATTTTTTGAAGGTCCTCCTAAGGTGTAGCAGGTGGTCTGCATCAGAGTTATAAAAGATCGTCAAATCATCAAGATAAATAGCAAAAAAAATTTCTTTCTCACCGACGAATGCCATGTCCATCGCTCTCTGGAAAGTAGCCCCATGCGTTCATCAAATCAAATGGCATTTTATTGTACATGAAAGTTCCCCATGGAGTGGTAAATGCGGTCTTTTCTTTGTCGTCTTCATGGACAACAACTTGATTGTATCCAGAAAAATCATCGACCATGGACATTTTGTTATCTCCAACTACTTTTTCTAGAACATGATCCATTTTTTGTAGTGGGTAGTTGTCTTTGAGGGATGACTGATTTAAGTTTCTAAAATCTACACAGAGCCTTATTTCGCCATTTTTCTTTCTGACGGGTACCAAATTTTATACCCATTAGGAATACCTAAGTAGAACGATAATCTTCGCATCAAGAAGCTTCTTGACTTCCCTTTCTATCACTGCCAGGAGGATAGGATTTATATGTCTAATTTTCTTCCTGAAGGTTTGATACCATGTTTCAAATGAATCTTGTGTTCAATAACAGAGGTATCATAGGTTTTTAGATAATCATAGGACCATGCAAAAATGTCTTTATACTTTCTAAGCAACTCGACGTACTTATTCTTCATTTGGGATGGAAGGTATTTAGATATCTTGACCAGTTTAGGATCTTCTTTAGTTCCTATATTAGAGTCTTCAACTTCCTCGGGTTAAGGACGTAAGGTAGACTTTAAAGGAATGTCATCCTAGTCAAACAATATTTCTAAAGGAATCGGGCCTCTGAGAATCTGATTATTCTTAAGCACGAGCATATGGTGGTTTGTGATCTTGTCTTGGAATTTTTCGGGGTCTTCACCTTCTTGCATAATCCAATTAGGATCATTTTGGTTTTCCTGATCTATGTGAGTTTCAGAAAACTTATCAATCATCTCCAGGATTTGTTTAATTTGTTCATCATCCTCGAACACTTGCCAGTGTTGGACATTGTTCTAGGTTGAAGTTCTGTGCCTCATTTCGATGTGATATTTCATTTTTAGGATAGTAGGTGGTACAAAGGTCGCAACATCTTTGGCTAAAGAATTAGCCTGCTAATTTTCCATTCTAGGAATGGAGTGAATGTCAAAGGAGGAGACGAAATTCTCTATCAAATACCAGGCGCAATTTATGTATGAACTCAGACTTGGATGCTTGGCTTGATACTGTTGTTTTATTTGTTTCACAATGAGCTCTGCGTCACCATAAACTATCAGATGTTCAATTTTTAACTTTCTGGCAGCTTCTAATCCTAAGACTAGAGCTTCATATTCACAGACATTATTCATATAATCAATCTCCCACTGTAATATATATGAGAAGGGAATAACATACTCATCTCTTGGTGCTACAAATAACACTCCAACCCCCACTCCTTCGCAGGACGAAGCGCCTTCGAAAAACATTTTCCACATTCCTTCTCTACTATTTAAATTTTTCTTTGTTTTTTCTACTTTTTTATTTTCTTCTTCTGTACATTCTTCAAAATCGTCATCTATCAATAATATACAATTTCCTAAGTCCTGATCAGCAACATAGACTAGGTAATTATTTGAATTTTTAGGGTCACTTACCGTATACGCCAATCTAGTTTATTTGTACAGTCGTGTGAATTGTCCACCAAAAATTGGTATCGTAGTGTAAGTCATGTCTAGTTGAACAGATCCTCCTAATTTGGCCCCCCAAGACCTAGATAGAAGTATATCGTACTTGGCATGGACGTCAACAATGACCAAAACATAAGGACACTTTTTACAGGGATTTGAGCAAGATTTACTACCAAATCCTTAATCATGCCAAGATACTTAACTTTTCTGGAATCAAACGAGTACAAGTCTTGATAGGGTCTTGTAATTTTGAGGCCCAGTTTCTCCATGATAATTTTAGGCATTAAATTATGAGAGGCCCCAACATCTAGCATACAATTGTGGATTAAGTGTTCATGCACAGTTAGTGTAATATAAAACGAAGCAACATAATCCTTAGTGTTTTCGATGTGTGGACCGAACATGATCGTAGGTCTTTCATCCTGTAGATTAATAACATATGCATGATATTTGACATCAAAAAAATTTATCACTTTAGCAATTTGATTTTTATAAATCATATTTTTTGTAAGCTCAACCAAAGGCATGGGAATTTTAATTTTATTAAGTTCATTTTCCAAACTAAAACCCCCAATTGTTTTTTCAATTTCTCTGCTTGGAATGTTTTCTTCTGTATTTTCCAGGTTTTTAGTTTGCGTTGTTCTTGTTTCAGATGGATTTGTCCAAGAAGCTTGTGTTCCAGTTGATGGTTTAGTATTTACTGCCTCATTTGTTTTACTTTGCGACAAAATATTTTTCGGTGGAACATTTGCAGAATTTTTCTCTCTAGGCCTCAAATCATACTTTTGTTGGAGTTCAGCCATTATTGAGTCGGTGAGTCCTTGATAGGCAGATTCTCCCAGATTATTGATGCTTTCCTCATTATTAAACATGGATTCTAGATCTAAAGACTTATCATTATCATGTCTGGTTAAATGTGGCTCAAGATCGTCATCGCTAAGGTTGTTCAGGTCTTCTTCTAACTCCTCATAATTTTGCATATCATCCCTCTGCATAAAATTCTCAATTTTGAATGGGGCTTGGATCTTTTGATTCTCATTTTTTTATTTTTCTCTATTGCATATGGGGGTTAGGATTTCTCTTAAACTGATTCCTAACATAATTATTAGGTTTGGCTTGTTATAATTCCATTCTAGATATCTTGTTTGATAAATCTTTAATTATCTTGGCCATCTCATCCATTTTCTCTTCTACGAACTTCCCAGACCCAGATGGTCTTGCCTATTCCTTAAAACTATTAGGTTCTCTAGTTCCCATATCAACCTTAGTTTTAATTTCCCTGATGCCATCATATTAGATTCAATTTCTATGGCATCATCTTGCATTCCTGCTAGAGTGGCAGATCTTCTTTCTCTTAATAGGAGGGAAAAATCAGGTTCAAAAGCCCCTGCAAAAGTTAATTTTTCCGCAGGTTGAGAAGGCTTCACCTCAGCTGGGATTTTGTTGAATCTTTGAGTAAATTCAAGAATTGATTCAGAATTATTTTTTCTTAAAGCCCCGAATTAAGTCAAATAATAGAGATGGTCCTTCTTCTCTCCCCATTGTCTTAGGAAGGCATTTTCTAGATCATCATATGACCGTACAAAACCTATCGGGAGTCCTCGGAACCAATTTCTCACTTGTCCTTCAAAGGTTTGTACTAACATCCTTGAGTAAACATCTTTGTGTTCGATGCCAAGGATATCAGAAAACTAATTGAAAAAGACTATGTGTTCAGTTGCGGTTAAATCTCCTTCTCCCATGAACTTTGGTAGGTTTTTCATATAATTTTCAGGCAAATCATGAAGGACGACATGGAGGACCAAGGGAGCATATCTAGAAACTACCTTGGCAAATATTATAGAAGGAGGAGCGTTTCCTTGACCTTTTCCACCTGCTCCTCTACCTCTGGCGCCACCAACACCAGCCATTGGAAGTCTAGGAGACGAACTTTGGGAGCTATAAAAGGGATTTTCAAAAAATTCTAGGTACTAAAGTGGTGACCTTTCTACTACTTCGGGATGTGGCGAAGGAAGTTCCGAAAAAAGGCCGTTAGGGGATGGAAAATCTAAAATAGGAGGAAAATGGAAATGTGGACTGGTTTTCTCAGACTTACAAGATGTATATATAGGTGAACCAATAAGGGGTGAAATAGGGTATAAAATATATTCTTCAGAGTTTCAAGAAACTAAAACCTTCAATTTGGGAGAGGATATTCCCTGGCAGGGTGTCAACGATGACAGGTATTGAATGGGATTATTTATTCTCATTAGTAAAAGTATCTGTCAAATCAATCTCAACTTTTATCTTGGGAACATTCACCTTTGGAGTTTCGAGTTTAGCCACAAGTTCACTAGTTGATGCCTCTGCAAAATGAATCTATTTAATGCTTTCGTTAGGGGTTAGTTATTCAATTGAAACCTTAGCATTAAATTGTGTAAATTTGGGTTGATATACTTTGCATGCTGATGAAACAATCGATTTGAGGCATCCCTTTGGTTTCAACAACTTTTCGAGATCTGACACTGGTGTGGTCTGCTTATCGTCTGGATTTTTTCTGGTATTCTTTAGACCGAATGCCAGTTTTATCTACGGTGGAGTCGCCAAGTGAAAAATAAAAATAATCCTTACTTATGTATTCAATATTTGTTCACGATCAAAGATAGAAACTTACCTTGTCATTTTCCCAGGGAAAATAATTTTGTTTCTTCGTCCCCAACAACGGTGCCAAAAAGATGTTGTTCCTGAGATTAAACTTAAGGCTCAAAGAGTAATGGCAGGCATTAGGAATGTTTAAAGAGAATGTTTTAAAATAATTTTTTTTCTACCTTTAGTTATCTAAGAAATGATCCTTAAATGAAATTAATAATAGGATAGTACAAAGGCCGTATTTCGTTGTCTGAGTCACAATTATAATATCAAATGGTGTGGGAGAAACTTACAAAACTGTTAAAAAAATCTAGGCATCAACGACAGATGAATCTCACTTTGTTTGTGGTAGGAGAAAGTAAAGAGTGCACCCTTGAACAAGATATGAGATGCAGTAATTCAAATAGCTTGCAGGTCTTTTATTACTTACATTAAATACAGAGGAAAAATTGCTTACCTAATGAATTGTTGATGTAATTTGATTACAGTAGTTGTGATACTAAATTGCAATCAATCACTTATCAAGGAATTACGTAAGAAAATTTGGAGATGTGGAAACACAAAAGAAACACATAACTCAAACTGAATGGAATTTAGAATCTCTGTCTGCACTTGTATTAATACTCAAAAAAGAGAGTTTCTTATATTACATCCGGCAAGAAGCAACCATGAATAGATCTTGAATCTATGTATTTATACAAAACTGTCACAACTCAAAACGGTTGGACTTATTTCAATAAAAAATAGCATATATCTGAATAAGACAACAATATGTAAAATCTGAAGAGCTCCACTGGTGTTCTCCTTTGTCTCTTCATCTGCTGGGAAAAAAGCCTATTTTCTTTATTCCTTTAGGTTGGACAAAAATGTCGTCTAGACTCCTTAGTAATTCGACATATTGTCCTGGTCATTTTCATATGTTGACATATGTCCCTCAAGATACACTCAACAATGCAACAAGACACAGTCGTGATCAGGGATGAATGACAATCGGATGAGTAGCACTTCATGGATCATCAAGGAATGTATAACGAGCATGAAAAGAGTAACAGTTTGTGGGAAGGATGACAATGGAACATGTGTATGACGATGAATAAGGGATAAGTGAAGATTAGAATGTGAATGAATGAAATCAGTGGTTGAAGGAAGGTGGAAGGTAGGGAGGGTAAAAAGAAAGGGCACTATGCAATGTATTCTTACTTGCTTCTAGTTGTGCTTGCTTTTCCATGTTCAATACATTGGTTGCATCTATCCAATAATCTCACCACGAACCTTGAGGGATCAATTGTTTCATTTACTTCAAAAGTAAATAATTTCCTCTTTACCTGAGACAGCTTTTCTTGGATCTTTCTTATTTTCTAAGTGATGACATGGAACTATGAGCTTGGACTTACCAACCATTTATTTATCCCAATAATATCAATTTGGCTCATTTCCTGAATGGTTGCTAGAATTTCTTCTTTCCTCTTTCTGGAATTTTGTTGGTTCATTTCAATATCAATTTTCCCCAAGGATTCTAAGATATTACTCCCTTTGAAATCAATTAGATTCTTATTTAGTGATGACAACGCTTCCAGGCAAGCATCCTTTACCTCCCTGGCTAATATTTTTCTTTTTTCCAAATTCGTTTCCCAGAGTTTCAGGGCCATATCACCTCGTAATTGTTCAGAAGGAGAGAGCAGAGGAAAATCAGAAACATTGGCTTTGTGCACCAATATGATAGCTTGTTGAAACCTGGCTCGGGATGAGCAAGATTCTCTTTATTTAATATAGATTCCATTTAGAGAAAGGTCTGTTGCCTGGTAGAACTTTTGGATGACATCAAATTTCGTGAAAAGGTCCTGCTGGGCCATTTCCAGATTTTCGTTTATTTCTAGTGCTTGAGTCAGGAAGGCCGAGATGTCAATTGAGGTACCCTCAGTCAGCTCCAACCTAGCTTACAATTTTTCTATCAATTCATCATGTTGAGTGACCACTCCTTGGTTGGTTAGTGAACTCTGTTGGAGCTCGTCAACGCTAGCCTGCAGCTGTTGGATTTGTTTCCAATCATGAGCTCTGATTTGCTCGAAGTCTCAACTCATCCTATTCCCGGTAGTTTTTTCCATGGCATATATTTGATTTTGCAAGTGCTCCACCAATAATCTATTATGCCATAGTTTCTCAGCCAAATTATCCACAGACCATTGATTTGTAGTGGCAAAATCAGCCAATGAACCTGCAACTTCTTTCGCGAATTCTAGATCATCTCGATCATTCCCGTCGTAAAACATCCTCTACCTTTTAGTTATCACTCCATATTTCTGGTGCAATTCCGTTTTGACAATGGCCTTCCATTTTCTTCTAAAAAATAAATCTGAAGGAGGCATTTCTTCGAGAGAGATGGAGGTAAGATCATTCACAACAAAAAAATCGGGATTACGGGTCTCGAAGCTTGATTGCAAAGGTGTCAATGATGTAATGGGAGTGCAAATCTCCATAGACTATTGTTGTTCTATTGTATTTGAGGTGCCAGCAGGGTAGTTGGTGATGAAGGAGGCACATTTTGTCCCTGCTTCAGGAAAGCCTTGAGTTGGGATTTTGCCTGGGGGGCTAATTGGCTTGAAAATGATGTTTCTAATTTATGTGTCAATTCCTTCGAGCTCTTCAGGGTTTCCTCAACTTTATGCTTACCAGATTTACTGGCTTCATAACATGTTGACCTAGCTTCCTAAGAAGGGGGAGTGGCTACTTTATCCCCTTGTAGTACCTTCGGTAGGTTATTTCTCCTGTTCCTTTGGAAACTAAGGAAACCATCTTGTTGATATGGGGGCAGGGTTCGGAATCTATCCTATACCTCTTCATAAGACCTAAATCCCCTGAATATTTCGTCATACGGGAGTTTTCATGTACATAACTGGGCTAGGTGGATTTCCACAATCTTGCATGGATCATGTCTTTTGAATTCGATGTCAATCAATTTGACATTCTCCAGAGTTGCAGACTCCACTTTGGAGTGACCGAAATCTAGTAATGAAAAAATGCTAACTTGAATAGGGAAAGTCTACCATACCTTTTTCTACGTTGCCTTCAGTTCTTTGTTGATGCCCCCTGTTACTATCTGGTAGGCCACTTCTCTGCATACCATTCGAACTGGTAGAAGTCATGGGAGAGCATGGGGAGGGACAAAGAACC
>JASDQU010682241.1:46716-62736 GCA_032191745.1 Picea mariana | reverse complement strand
GAAATGAATGGGCTCGGCACTGGACGGAGTCCAACTCCAATTCATCAATGGGAAAGGTGTCATGAAATAGATGGCACCCATGATATATGCTCACATATAAAAGGGGGCAGGTTGTCCCTTTGACTTTGTTTCTTTATAGTCTACAATACCTTTGGCCAAGTTATCAAAAAGTATTTTGGCCCAATTGAAAGTAAAACCCTATTCTACCTTGTGCATGATGGATACCCATTCCATTGAGAAATGTGTGGGACTCTTCTGTCCGAACAATAGACATAGCATCAGGGATTCATACACCATGGGAACATCCAAAGAAGTTGTGGCATATAAACCATGAGCATCAGTTCTGAATCTCTTCAGGTGCCACCACCAAGAATTGATTATATCGGGATAGTTCCTGGCATACTGGATGCACTCCTTTTGCTCGAACTCCAGAATGAATGAAACATTGAATGTATATCTAGGATTAGGGGAGATTTTGTACATTACTTGCATATTTTCTGGTCAGAAAGAGACGATAACGACCTTCTGGTGGTTTACAATTCTCCTGGTCTAGATGTCAACGTGATCCAAGGCCCATCTTATCATGTTGTTATAAGGCATGAGTCTCGGCCGTGGTGATATTTTGTGTAGTTTCGACTGTGCTATATGTCTGATTTTAGCTACATAAATATCATCTTCTTCTTTAGCAGAGTCCTCTGGACAGTTGATGATTTCATGTTCTAGAACCTCGAACACATGCATCCAATATTTAATAGTGTCCATGACTCATGACGTAGTGTCTGACAGAACATCTATGTTTGGGTTTAAATCCTCACCAGCTACATCAATAGTTTTCGTCATTTTTCGTGGTGGCATAATCTCTATGAAATCGAGTGAGGTTACATGTTCCAGAGAAAATTCGTGAGATTTTCAAACTGATAAAATCTTGCTAATTGCGGAAGGTGAAAATGAATTCGAAATCCAAGTGCTTTTATTCAAATCAGATACATTGATTTTCATATAGCTTCACTAACCAAAAATTTATTAACTTTAATGGAAATGTATACTTGGCGATCTGCAATCCGCATTTGAATCCTTACCCTAAATTAATCATATATGCCATTAATATTCGATGGTTCGCATTTGGGAGTTTTAGATGAGACAGAGTGAGAATTTCCCGAATCCCGCATCTACGAAGGTTAATCCCTGGATAATCACTTTTAAACTCTTAATTAATCATGTTTAAAAGGTGTGTCAATTTCGAATGTTTCAGGAGTTTGGAATTCTGGAACTTTAAATGTAGCTCGAGAGGAAATTCTCGAAACTGCGAAGTGATTAATTATCTAGTAAAAGTCTTAATTAATCATATTTAACTTTAAGCATTTCAAAAATTCGGACTTCGGATATTTTAGAATATGATACAGAGTAAGCGTCCGAACTCCGAAGTGAAAAGTCATTAATTATCTCTTGATCATGATTAACTTGATTAATTAACATTTAGTTCTTCAACATTTTGATATTTTGGTGATTCATGCCTTCGTTCTTTGTTAAAATATCGAAGGATCATCTCTCGTATTGACTTGTTATGGATGACGTCATTTTGGGTGATGTGTCTAGGAAAGGGAGGTTCCACGTGTTAACTCAGGGAAGACTCAAAGGTACACATGTACTACGACTCACATATTTTAAAGGTTTAGGAAAAACAATGAGCAGACACTTTCGGGTTTCAGAGCTTCAAGGTTTTTATTGTTAAGACTTATTGCAACATACGAAGCGTAGAGATTTGAAACAACTATTATAGATTTACCTCTTTAAAAAATAGGTGACTCCAAAACTCCGAAGGTATTAGGATCGTTTGATTAAAAGGAAAAACTCGTCAACGACGGATATCTTGCGCGCCTTATCATTTTCCAATCCGTAAAGGAATTTGATTAAAAATCGTAAGTCATTTTCTAAATTATCGTTCCCTTTGGGAAAAAATATATTTTCATGAGGTGAGGAATATAAATCTCAACAGTTTAGAATTGTACGTCTTCCAACATTCATTATGTCAAGTGAATTCATTGATATATGATGCATAGATGAAGATGGATCGATGTGGTTTCATTGATATATGATGCATAGATGAAGATGAATTGATGCATTAATGTTCATGGGGTTTTCAAAGATGGATTGATGTAAAGATGACTCATTGTTGTCTTTTCATGGTTGATAGGAAGTACAAATGGATGAACTCCAAAGTTGTCTCCTTATGGTGAAATCCCTCACGAGAAGACTCTTTGCGGTTGAGTTATCCTAGAAGTATGGTTAGAGAACTCATGCTTAATTGTGGAATAATGAGATGAATATCACTGAATTTGTCAGTGAAACTATCCTAGATGTATAGTGCTTGTCATGCCATTTCCAGTGGTATGTGGAATGTCACATAACTCCTCACGGTTTGAGAGTTATTGCCTTACGAAGTTGGAGGACCCTCATATGATGGTTAGAAGACCCAAAAGGTCAAAGAAGTCAAAGTTCTTACAAAGAAGAAATTATTTAAATAACAAAGTGAAGTGATAAATTCAAAGAGGATTATTTAAATAATAAAGTAAATGGAGAACTTTCTAATTATTGAAAGTGGTTATAAGAGGATTGACCCTAAAATGAGGAAAGTGGGTTAAGTGGACAAGTGACTATTGGATATATGGACAAGTGGAAAATTGGACAAAGTTGGACATAGGTGACTATGTGGACAAAGTGGCCAAGAATATGCTTCTAAGGAAGCTACTTGGAGAGTATAAATAAGAGGCAAGGGTCTCTTGTAAAAATATATTTTTAGCATATATTGAAGATCTATTCTGAGAGAGAGATTGACTAGAGGATCTCATGGATGCATCAAAGTTTCTGTAAATCTAAGATCTTGATGATGAAAGTACATACATACATGGGTTGCAGTGAGACAGAGCGTGTACACACGCGGGTTGAAGGAGGTCAAAGTGCATACAGTTGGAGGAAGTCATGAAGAATTGAGTATGATATGGTGCCAGGTTCTTGAAGGATGAAGCAAGTTCTAGATCTGCATTCTATGGGCTCAAATCTGCCATAAATGTTATGGTATGGTTACATAGTTGTCTTGATGGATAGTCTTTATTATTCTATGGTGAATGCTTAAGGCATTCTTGGTATGGTTATTGTGATATGATTATGTTGGTTGATTGATAGAGTGAGCAACAATCTTATGATTCAGTATTGATATGGTTGACATAGTATACTGGTTACTCATGATTGAGTGGCATTCATATTGTATGGTTGAGGAGCATGAGTAAGTTGTTGGAGAGCATAGATGTGTTGTGATTGGTTATGGTATAGATTGTATAGTGAAGGGAAGAAGTGGAAATGACAGAGGATGCAGAAAATCTGAGTTTTCATAGAGAGAGAAAACCCTATATCTTAAGGAGGCACACGTAGGTAGCAGTATAGATAGGCCGCGTACATACGTGAGTTGTATTACTGGTAGGGCACGTACATACGCATGCTACACTACTGACAGGTCACGTACCTGTTGATATATTGGTATCTATTAAGGATTGAATCCTCTTCTCAGTTGGTGTTGAGTTGTGTAAGTTGAGTCTTGAATTGCAGAGATTGTGCTCTTGTGGAGTTGTAACTCTATTTAGTTGTTGTTGATAAACCCAAGGATTGTAGTCCATAATAAAAATAAAATTGTACATACATCTTGTGTTCTTTTTGTTTCTTGTGGTGATGACTTGTTGATGATATATGTTGTTTTTATTTGTTTCTTATATATGTTCACATACAACTGATTATAAATGAAAATAATTGAGTGATGAGTAAATGGTGATTGCTAACTAAAGAGTTTTGTGAAGGGAATTTGAAAAAGAGCCCTACACTGATTCACCCCCCCTCTTAGTGTGGTCAGTGTGTCCAACAACACCTACGATTTCCTCACAATCCGAGACTTGGATTGTTTTTGGCTTTCTTCCTCCTGGTAGAGACTCTGTGCTCAATGGCACTATTTCTCCTGAGATTTGGACTTGCTCGAAAATCCCAAGGGTCTAAGCCCTTGTCTTTTCCTTCAAAGAAAATCTTATGCCCTCCTAGTACCTCCGCTCGTCCTCCTGAGATTTCCCTTCTGGTGTGCCCTCTTAAAAACCTTTCTCCCAGAACCCAAAAATGAGTTCTCGCGCACTCTTTGTGCTTGCTCAATGCACTCCTTGTAGATCCTTCAGAGTATTCAACTACTTTGAACTATGCTCTCCTTGCACAGATCTTCTCCCTTCTGAGGTTAAATAAATTTCTCTAGTGTTCCCACCTGGCACGCTCTTTTCTGAAATCGAAAGAGAGTTCAAAATGCACTCCTTGTGTTGTCTACACAGAGTTTCAATAATCTAGCGTGCATTCCTTGCGTTGGCTACACAGAGTTTCAATACTCTGGCATGCACTCCTTGCACTAGCCTAAGAGCCCATAACTTCTCAACAAAATCACAAAGATAGGGAATTCTAACTTATCCTGCAAATGAAAACATAATTGCATACATCTACAACATACTTAAATAAACATAGAAACATTTAGAAACAAACATTCACCATACCAGATAAATACATAGAAACCTCTCATGCATGAAAAACTTCTCTTTTCCTTAATGTATGAATGTTTTGTACAAGTTTTTACAAAAGTTGGACTTCTACAGAGTATCAATGCTTCCTCTCTTATCTTAATCTCTCTCTACTTCTCAACCACTCCTCTTAACACTAACTAATTTTGATTACAAGATATTTTTACAAAAGAGGGGCTCCTCGAGCCTTCCCTCCAACTCACCTACTCGCATTGAATTACATTGAATTACATTCAATGTGAATCTAGTCCAAATCAGATCTAGATCCCCCCTACTGTCATCCATTAAATGCGACCTTATCTATTACAATAACTCGGCCTGTACAAAGACACAGGCCCATATTTCCTTAAGGCTCATAGACTTAAATTACATTTAATTGCATTAAATATTGTTAAATTGGGTTCAAAATGAGAGGGTTGGCTCCTCTCTCTCTTTGGGATCCGTTGCCTCTAAGTGCGTTGATGCGCTAGCTTCTTGGCACATTGTTGAGGTGAACCGATGCTCCTGCATCATACTCCCATGATGATAAAAACATAAGCTCTTGTTCATGGCTCCCTTATTGTTGAGGTTGAGATCCTTCAGGGTCACACACTTGAATTTGGAGTTGTCCATTCGCTCCTCTGCTTTGTTGTTGCTTATGTTGTTGTTTTCCTGCTGCTGCAGGCTCTCTTTTGTTTAGCTTCCTCTTTTTTTTTACTTCTTGTTGTTCTGACTCTAACATCAGCCTCCTTATTTCTTCTATCACTCTATCTAGCTGGTCCATGTGGTGGATCTCCTTTTGCAACCTGCTCTGCTACATCTCCTCTTAATCCTCCAGTTCCAACTTAACTTGTTGGATGTGTTTGCTCTGTGCCATCACCCTTTCCCCCAGGGCCTCCAATTCTTCACATAGATCAACAAGATTTGTGTTTTCTTCTCTCTCCTCTACTGCAGGCTCCAATTCTATAGTCATCTCCTATTCATCTCCCTCGAAAAATATTTTGAGCAATTTTGTTGAATGCTCCTCTTCCTCTTCTATATCCTAGGAAGATTTTAATCTTTCCTTATTCTCCTCTTTTATGACATTCATTGTTGGTTGTCTCTCCTCTGTTGCATATGAAGTACACATACTATTATATTCACAAACATTTGCCCCCACGACCTCTTCCTTTGATGCTTGCTGCATCACCTCCTCACATGCAGTACACGCACTGTCCTCTGTTGGGCTATGTGGAAGGAATATCTCAATTCCCCTAATGATCAGGACACACCTATGATCCTCCTCTTCCAAGGTAAAAGTATTTAACTTCTCATCATCTTCATTCACATGATCTGCAACCCCACATGAAATATCATGCTCATAAGGCTTCGCTCTGACCTCTTCCTCTTCTCCTGCCAACACTCCTTATTGATTTGAACTCATCTCTGAGTTCTTGAGACTTTCAAATAGTCTTACCTCATCCTCCTTTCCCACCTGGCAGCTTGAGGTTTCACTCCTACCCTCCTGGAAATATATGATATCTCTAGCCGATCTCATCTCATTGTCTATCTGGAAACCTGAAATTTAATCGTTGCCCTCCTGGAAGTCTAATATATCTTCCACCAATCTCTCTTCCTCATCATTGAGGTTTTCAAATCACCTCAGCCATCTCCTCAATACATGTCTCTACCTTTGGGAAACCAGCTGCTAGACGGGCCACTTTTCTTTCTTCTTCAAGGTCCATTCATAGCTCCAGTGCACATGTGCCTCCTGTTGCATCTTCAACATCAGTCCGTCGAGCTCTACTCTCATCTCCTTGATATCTTTGTCCATTTCCTCTTTGATCACTTGTTGGCAATCTTTTCTCCAACCATGTTTCTAGCCTTCAGTAGACATTCTCCTCTTCACCTTCATCCCACCTGGTTGTCTGTTGTATACTCTGTAACTGAGAGAACCACTATCTTTCTCTTGCAACCCACCTAGATGTCAAATTTTTGTTTCACACTTACAAACATATCTACAAATAGAATCACACTATGTCTTCTCCTTTTCTTGTTGTCTACAGATAGAATCACGCTCTGAGACCACTTGATGGTATCAGACAAATATTTCCTCCTTCTTGCTACCTGAAAATAAAATCAGGCTCTAATACCATTTGATATAGACCCCCACCCTCACCTGAGGTCCACTGACCACTTGGTCTAAGTATCTTCAAATTCCAGGAGCTGGATCAGCTCACAAGGTCCCACTGGACCTTTTGGTTTTGGTTCCATGGGTCATTTCCTTCAAATTCGGGCCAAAATGGCTCTCTGGTAGGATTCTATAGGTTAAGCGCTACCTCCACGTGACCCCTGGATCAAAACTGGGGGCTTATCCCCTGTTATCCGCCCTCTCTCAAACTTCATAGATTTCACACTCTAAGAGCCTCCAATAAATACACCTCATACTTATCTTGAATCATGAATTCGTGAAGTGTCGAATCCCCGACGGGATCGACGGTTGTGAGTCTTTACTCAAATCGATGGCTAGATAACCCTTTGATGATCCGAGCTTCGACAAGTCTCACCTTCTTCTATATGAAAATTTCCCATAGAGTCGAACTCCAAAGGAGATCTACGGTTCCCCTTAATCCACCTGATCGATGGTCTACAAATCTCTTCGTGATTTCGGGCTTCAGAATTCTTGCTTACAACCAACTCCAGATCCTCCGGAGTGGAGGATCCCTGAACCATGACTATCACAAATCAACGCTTCAGGGTGATGATAAGTAGAATACCCATATCCTTTTCCCATCATCGATCTTCATGACCTCTCGAACGTTAGATGAGCATAGCAGATCTTCGCCCTCTACATGTCATCTTGTAGATCAATGGTCTGAAATGGCTTTGGCCTTCGGGCTCTTTGGAGCCTTCTTCCTCTTGAACCTTCCGAAGCTTCTGCCTGTCGAACCCTCCGACCTCTTGACAGTTGTCTCTATGATGGACGGTCTAGATGGACTCTGGGAATCCGGTCTTTGAGATTCCTTACTCCTCCTTTTGTAGTTCCTCCTGAACAATGAACCAGCGAAGCAATAATATGTTGCCACCTGTCACTCCATCCAATATCCAGGGTTGGATTCGGACCTCCGGGTCTTCAGAAGTCTTAGGACTTCACAAAATCCACCTTGAGTCCCTTGGAAGTGCTCACCCACCGAAATTCACAATCAGACGACATGTGCTCTCTCTAGATATGATAGCCAAAATTAATTCGGGCCTTCGGGAGCCTCGGCTCCTCGCAACCCACTTCTCTCTAGAGTGCTTGGCCTCCAGAACTCTGGATCTAGTTCCACATGTTCCCTGCAAATAGATGACAAGGATTTTCTACATGACTTAGGCCCTTAGGGAGTTCGGGTACCTTCACACTCGCACTCTCTAGTTCCTCCAGAGCGACCTTCTTCAAGAGCACGGTATCTATTACCATGTGTCCCTCAAAACGGACAACTTGAATGGTCTTCATTGTTCGAAGCTTCGACTAGATTGTGTGCTCTATGCTTTGGTTCCTCTAGAGTCCTATATCCAAAGACACACGTCCTAGCTGATGTACAGTGTGGATTTCTTCGGGTCCCTACGACTTTAGGGGACCTGAATGCTTTACCTCTATGTTGCCCCAGACTATTGTGATTCAGAAATGAATGACCCTCTGACACGTGTCCTCTATAGCATATGATCTCGATTTCTTCGATCTTTGGTACTTCAACATGTCCACACTCTTCTGCGCTCTGAATCTCCTGAATGCGCGAAGTCCAAAGGAATTCCGCACTTAAGCCTTGCACAACTCTCCTTTGATATGATGGTGGTCAGATCTTTGGCCAACTCTTGGACCAATCCTATCCATCCATTCTTTCTTTTGATGATCTTCCTTCCTTTAGAAAATTTGAAGGCCGAAATCTTCCCGAACTTGAAGACTTCGAAGGGATTCAACCCTTGACACCTACCTAGTGTTGCTCCTTCGCTTGAACTCTGATAAAACCCCCTTTTACCTTAGAATAATTTCGACATTTCTGAAGAGTCTCGGCTCTTCTGCAATCCTTGCAAGGGAATTCCAACAAATAATCGATATACTCAAAGGAGCATATGCGCACACTCCTTGCGTAGCCTCTGTAACACGCCTCTATCTCTCCTGTGCTTCAAAGTCTTTCCTGAATCCTAGTCTGTGCGCTCCTTGCATGGAATTGTGTGCTCTAGTCTTCTCTACTTCTCCCGCTGTGCACTTCTCCTCCTTGCTGATTAAGGATATTCAAGGAATTCAAAGGCTCGGTCCTTGAATCTTCTTTTGAAAGATAATTGCTCAGTCTCCTCCTACACTACTCCTCCTGAGCTTGAACTTGCTTTAGAATTTAAAAGGGCTCGTCCCTTTGAAAATTTCTCCCCTGCAAGGATGTTAGATTGTCCTCCTCTTTTGTTCCCAGGAAAACATTTTCCATCCTGAGCTTTGAATAACTTCAAGAGACTTCAGTCCTGGCACACACCTACACTTTCCTCACAATCCGAGACTTGGACTATTTTTGGATTTCTCCCTCCTAGAAGAGACTCTGTGCTCAATGACACTATTTCTCCTGAGGTTTGGACTTGCCTGAAATTACCAAGGGTCTCGGCCCTTGTCTTCTCCTTAAACGGAAATATTTTTCCCTCATGGCACCTCTGCTCGTCCTCCCGAGATTTCCCTTCTGGTGTGACCTCTTGGAAACCCTTCTCCCATAACTCAAAAATGAGTTCTCGCGCACTCTTTGCGCCTGCTCAATGCACTCCTTGTAGAGCCCTCGAAGTATTCAAAAACTTTGAACTGTGCTCTCCTTGCACATATTTTCTCCCTTCTGATCTTAAATAAATTGCTCTAGTGTTCCCACCTGGAATGCTCTTTCTGAACTCAAAAGGGAGTTCAAAACACACTCCTTGTGTTGGCTACACAGAGTTTCAATACTCTATCGTGCACTCCTTTCACTAGCCTAAGATCCCAGAATTGCTCAACAAAATCACAAATATATGGAATTCTATCTTATCCTGCAAATGAAAACATAAATTCATACATCTACAACATACTTAAATAAACACATAAAACATTCAGAAACAAACATTCACCATACCAAATAAATACATAGAAACCTCTCATGCAGGAAAAACTTATCTTTTCATTAATGTTTGAATATTTTGTACAAGTGTTTACAGAATATGGACTGCTACAAAGTCTCAGCGCTTCATCTCCTCTCTTGAGATCTCTATATTGCTCAACCACTCCTCTTAACACTAACTAATTTTGATTACAAGATATTTTTATGAAAGAAGGGTTCCTCGAGCCTTCCCTCCAACTTACCTAATTGCGTTGAATTGCATTGAATTACATTCAATGGGCATCTATTCCAAATCATATCTAGATCCCTCCTAATGTCATCCATTAAAGGTGACCTTATCTATTACAATAACTTGGCCTGTACAAAGACATAGGCCCAGATTTCCTTAAGTCTCACAGACTTAAATTACATTTAATTGAATTATTTTTTTTTAAATTGGGTTCAAAATGAGAGGGTTGGCACTTCTCTCTTTGGAATTTTCTCCCTATAAGTGTGCTAATACGCTACCTTCTTGGCGTGTCGATGAGGTGGAGCGATTCTACTGCACCATCGACTCAACAAAATATATGATATTAAGGTATTATACTCCAGGAAGACAAGTCAGCTCCACCGGAAAAATATAAACAAAAAATATAATTACCAGAAATTCAGGTTAGCCCAGCCAAAAAATTCACTAGACATATTAGTATAAATAAAAGACATCTTGGCTCATTTTTTCACTCTCTCTCACCCAGAAAACCAGAAACAATGCACAAGTTTGAAGGAGTGCAGTTGCAACTACTGCAACTGGGATTTTTGGTCTTTGGTTATGGTTTGGATTTTCTTCCTTGGTTATGGTTTGGATTCTTTATTTGGTACACTATATTTGGAGAGAAGTATGCTACTTTGGTTGGCTATTGGTTCTAGGGTTTACTTCCAGAATTATTCTTTGTCAAGGTTAAAGGTTCTCAGGGGTGGTTGCATGCCTATGGTTGGGTGACAATATTTATATATTGTCTATGGAAAAACGAGCACGTCTATTTTATTCTAACACTTTTGTCTCATCTCCTATGACAACAAGGATGAGACCACATCATCGAAACTCAAGGTAGTTGTATTACTACCTATGGCCACAACCAAACTATCCCACGAGTATGGTAAAGAACACAGTAAACTGATACACTTATCTTCATCTGAAATTTTAATCTCAAAAAATAACAACTAACTTACCAAAATATTGAAGGCATTCAAATGCTCTATCATCGAGTCTCCATATCTCATCCTCAGGTTATACAAATTTTTTAAAGGAACAATTTATTTACCAGGGTCTTAGAATGATACAAGTTCCCTAACTTATTCCATATCTCCTTGGTTGTACCTTCCCCTGACACATTCAATAATACTAAATCTGAGAGACACAATCGGACTGTGCTCTTTTCCTTCCGATCCAACTTTTTCCAGTCACCCATTGACGTTCCTGCAGATGCAGTACCTAGATCCACCATGATCCACTAATCTTTGTCTACCAATAGATATTCCATATTGACTTTCCACAACTCAAAAATTTTCCCATTAAATTTCTCAATCTCTATTTTCAAACTGCTCGCCATTTCTTTTCACTTGAAGACTCAATACCACATATCTCCCACTGTAACAAGGCTTATCACGGTCCCAATCCAAATCCCTTACCACAAAGGCGTCCCCCTGAAGCCAATAATTGTTTTGATACCAAATGTAGATTTTAACCTTGTACAATTATTTACTGCAAATAGATATTCAATAAAAGAAAAAAAAAGATACAATGGAAAATACACACATTACACATAAATTCTTCCCCTGGAAACCCAAACCGGGAAAACCAACATCTTCTATATCCATTCACACATACACTTTTTACAATACAATATACATATACAAGACAACGACATCCAAAACCCTAATCCAATGACTCGGATTAGTCACCAACCCTAATTTCTTAAACGAAAAATAGAAAACCATCGACGAAAAATCATGTGTCGAAAAACTGCCAAAAATGGACACAAAAATCGAGAAGCCCAAAAATGGACAAAAAAACTGAGGAAAGGTATATTATTAATATTATTCATAGGGTTCAAGTAATTTCAATAAATTATAATCAGAGAGGGGAAATATTAGAACATAATCGAAAAGAACCATTAGAAGGAGGAATGAATTATATGATGTTATTATCAATATCATCTATCTAACTATATGGGATTACTGTGAAGCTAATACTTTGGAATAAATGAAATTTCAAAACAAACTTGAACGCTACCCTCCATCACCACCTTCTCCAAAATTGACCCCTTTCTAGCCCTTCCAAGGGGTTCAAACCCGTCCTAGAAGGGTAATTCAGAAAACACCCTTCAAAAAAAAAAAAAAAAATTGAGATCACTTGTCATTTATGAAGGACAACAAATATTAAAAAATGTCAAAAGAAGGGATATATTTTCAATAATCCATCAATGTCCTCACTTCCAATGCTTGGATGGTCAATGAGCATTGATTTATCACACAATACTTTCCTTTGGTATCTAAAGACTAAAACCATTTCTATTCTACTTGGCTCTAATCTATTCCATGATATGATGTACCCTTCCACCATGTACCCTTTCACAACATTGAATCTATCACATACATAACACGTATATAAATATTCTACCATTATATTTGTTTTTACACAATTTTATGTGTCACTTTATGAATGATTCCCAAAGAAGCTTAGACACCTTGTTTTATGAATCCCCACTTGAACCCAAGTGTTATGAGCATTGATGATTCTTGTCAATATGGGAAATGACATCACATTTAGTTTGCATACTTCATGTTTTTGAATCCCACACTTGCCATAATGCCATTTTCTTTTTTATCTTTGACTCTGACACTCACCATAATACCATTTCCTTTGTTATATTTGTCTCTGCTCTTGGCTCTATAAAAAAATAGAACAATTTGTCATAGGTTAAAGATGTAAATTGTAATAGCATTGGGAGATTATTAGTAAGATTAATTACAAATGAGTTTCTCATTGTGAATTTTGATGTGAATTTTGAAGAGCAAATAATAGACATTGAGTGAACCAGGAAAATCAAGTGAACCGGTAAAATCAAGTCATATCTCATTTTTCATGTCCACGTATTCCATCTCTCTAATAGTATCTATGTTGATTCATAGTTAATTTATTAGTGCATTCAAAATGGTACTTGTTAAAATTCATGACATGAGTATATCTTTGGTATCTAATATGATTATTATTTTAGCACATTGACGGGCCTCTCGACCACTTAGTGTGTAATTTATTTCATCCCCACTAATACAATAGATAATGAGAACAAAACACAATTAAGAATTGAATGTAAATCTCTCCCCAATCTACCAATCTTGTACAAGTTTGGTCGAGCTCATCATAAATATAATACATAGTTTTTCTTTGTTTCACATAAAACTATTTAATGATTATGTTTGGGATTAGAAACTCTATTAAGCATGGGGAAATTTTCTAACTTGTATGCTCTTGATTAAGTTTATATGTAAAATTGCATATAATTAACCTTGTCAACATCACAAAATCTAAAATTGGGATTACAATAATGAGAATTGTGAATCTATTCATTCAATTTATACCATCATTAAATCTTCACTCATATGTTCTCCAAAATGATCATTCCCCTTTTACCAATTTCATTCATCTTTATCTATCACACTCTTTCACTTTCTTCTTGTTGTTTCTAGAAACATTGACATCAGTGTGATGGTACTTTGCAAAATTTTGTAAATGCCTCATAGCTCTCTTTTCCCCTACCCCATCCCAAGCCCAAGATCAAGGAGATGTATCCTTTGTAGAATTAATGCTTGGAACAACTTTTTGAATCCAAGTGGGATTCTTAAAAAAGATAGAGAGAAGGTAAAATAATTTGTATTCTCAATCAAACTTTCGCATTGTGGATTATTTTCGAACATCCCACTTTTTCATGCATTTTTGCATGGTTTGAGAGATAAAGTGAATACTTGGTGGTCTTGATGAGTAATTTCCTTTAGTTTCATGTTTATATGGATCTTGGGAAGCTCCAAATCATAAACATCTTCTTCTAAATAATAATCAATGGATGCAATCATGCTAGATTGTCATGTTCCTAGAGGACTATAAAGAAAGTAGGATCTCTTTAGTGATTTTACAGTATTTTGATAGAATTATCACCCTTCAATAAAGGCATCAAGATCCACTATAATTTCTTCTTAATTTCTAATGAGATCTAAAATGATGGCATCATAGTTGTAGTGGAATAAACACACACACACACACACATTATGTTATGCAAAGAAAGGGACACCCTAAAATGTGCTCCTAAACTCTCCTAAGGGGAAATTTTATTAAATAATCATCAAACCATTCCAATTGTACAAGTAGTCCCTTTTATAACAGTAGGTGACCATAACAACTATTACATAATTAGATGGTTGGTTCAAACCATCTCCACAACTCTCTCCACAATATATCCTTAAATCTCTCAATATATCTCCATGAAACTCTAAACAAATTTCATATCCCTAACATCACCCGATTATCCTCATCTCTCAATCTCACATAGACTTCTACAATTATTTAACCTCATTAAAATTCCATAATATTATTTAGACTTTATTCATGATTACAAGTAATCATTATTCATTCATACTCTCCCTTAACAAATACTTGTAATCCATTCATTTGGTCCTATTTCCATATTCTTTGTCTTTGACTTCACTACTCTTAGTATTCATTTTCAATGTTCAACGATATTTGGTTTTCTCCATTATCCATCCTCGATCTTCTTCATCTTCATGTACTTTCAAACATAAGCATTGTTGATGTCCATATAAAAATATTACCATCCACTGAATTACATGGTTCGTTAGCCACTGTATCCATCGGTTCTATAAGAAACCTTTTCTTCTACATGGCTCATTAACCATTGTTCCGTCACATTTATACATATTTGTACCTTTATTTCCCCTACATAATCATCATCATCATCATCCTAGGTTTTTGGTTTACCTGTAACCATGCTCTTGATGCTCCTGCATCATAAAATGAACATGAGTCCAAAATATAAATATAAGATGAAATGCCCATGCATCATATGGATACATAGATTACATCCTTAATTATATGGGTGCCCACAAAAATGTTATTTTTTGTGATTTTGTCTAAAGTTTTAAATTGTCATTTTTAACACTTTGAAATTCCTCGAAAGAAAACGTGGCTCGATGTTTATGATTTTTTTTTATTATTAATGTATATATAACCCATCAAAAGGTTATATTTGAAATTAAAATGTATGCTTATTATTAATTTCTATTGAAATTTCAACTCATCTATTTGGTTTCTCGTTAAATTTTAACGTTCTAAATGGTTGAAAGGGAAATATTTTATTTAGAATTTTTTTTTTGAAATGTTTACTTGGTTTACTCCTATCAATTGAAGTACAACTACTTTTTCAACTTTTCATCATGGAAGGGTTGAATGAATATACACCCTTCAACTTAAAATTAAGAGTATCCCTTCAAATTTGATCATTGATCGTCATTATAGGGTTGGCTCGAATGAATGTTGTACTCATGGTGAATGATACTCAAAGATTTGACTACTACATATGGAACCACTTAGTTCTATTAAGTAGCTAAAAGTTGACAATCAATGAAATTATGTGGGACTACTTAACTCGTTGGAAGATAAATCCTCTTAACCCTTTTTTCATGAATAATCTTTATTGAGTGATCATATTCTAAAGGTTGTTCTTAATTTTAAGTTGAAGGGTATATATTCAGTCAAACATTTCATAATGAAAATATGAAAAAAGTAGTTGTATTTCAATTGAATAGAGTAAACTAAGGACGCACTTCAAAAACATTATTCTAAATAAAGTATTGTACTTATCAATACTTTTCAAATTTTGTTTTATCGAAGATCTATCATAAAGATAGGGACCGGATTTTTGGTGCTCTTCTTCTTCATTTCATTAGCAACGCTAGTATTGAATGAAAGTGCAGTCCATGCAAGAAGGGTCCTCAAGACAAATATGTTAGAATTAATGTTTACTTTAGTAAATTGTGGTTTTTTGTTTGTATGTGAGTTGGTTCTAGGGTGTATTAGCTAATCTTAGAAATCTAGATCCACTATTCTTGGATCTAGAATGTTAAGCTATTCCTATAAATATGTAAATATGAAATAATATCAAGTGTGAGGTATTCTATTTGAGTAATATGTCTTCTTTCCCATTTTCATTTTTGGTATTAGAACAAGTATGGGATTAACTCCCGCATGGGAGATCCCAAGAAAATGAGAAAGATGTGATTGTCAATTTGTTGTTAGTGTAGGA
>JASDQU010682241.1:35665-46666 GCA_032191745.1 Picea mariana | reverse complement strand
CTCTTGGCTCTATAAAAAAATAGAACAATTTGTCATAGGTTAAAGATGTAAATTGTAATAGCATTGGGAGATTATTAGTAAGATTAATTACAAATGAGTTTCTCATTGTGAATTTTGATGTGAATTTTGAAGAGCAAATAATAGACATTGAGTGAACCAGGAAAATCAAGTGAACTTGTAAAATCAAGTCATATCTCATTTTTCATGTCCACGTATTCCATCTCTCTAATACTATCTATGTTGATTCATAGTTAATTTATTAGTGCATTCAAAATGGTACTTGTTAAAATTCATGACATGGGTATATCTTTGGTATCTAATATGATTATTATTTTAGCACATTGATGGGCCTCTCGACCACTTAGAGTGTAATTTATTGCATCCCCACTAATACAATATATAATGAGAACAAAACACAATTAAGAATTGAATGTAAATATCTCCCCAATCTACCAATCTTGTACAAGTTTGGTCGAGCTCATCATAAATATAATACATAGTTTTTCTTTGTTTCACATAAAACTATTTAATGATTATTTTTGGGATTAGAAACTCTACTAAGCATGGGGAAATTTTCTAACTTGTATGTTCTTCATTACGTTTATATGTAAAATTGCATATAATTAACCTTGTCAACATCACAAAATCTAAAATTGGGATTACAACAATGAGAATTGTGAATCTATTCATTCAATTTATACCATCATTAAATCTTCACTCATATGTTCTCCAAAATGATCATTCCCCTTTTCCCAATTTCATTCATCTTTATCTATCACACTCTTTCACTTTCTTCTTCTTGTTTCTAGAAACATTGACATTAGTGTGATGTTACTTTGCAAAATTTGGTAAATGCCTCATAGCTCTCTTTTCCCCTACCTCATCCCAAGCCCAAGATCAAGGAGATGTATCCTTTGTAAAATTAATGCTTGGAACAACTTTTTGAATCCAAGTGGGATTCTTAAAAAAGATAGAGAGAAGGTAAAATAATTTGTATTCTCATCAAACTTTCGCATTATGGATTATTTTCGAACATCCCACTTTTTCATGCATTTTTGCATGGTTTGAGAGATAAAGTGAATACTTGGTGGTCTTGATGAGTAATTTCCTTCAGTTTCATGTTTCTATGGATCTTGGGAAGCTCCAAATCATAATCATCTTCTCCTAAATAATAATCAATGGATGCAATCATGCTAGATTGTCATGTTCCTAGAGGCCTATAAAGAAAGTAGGATCTCTTTAGTGATTTTATAGTATTTTGATAGAATTATCACCCTTCAATAAAGGCATCAAGATCCACTATAATTTCTTCTTAATTTCTAATGAGATCTAAAATGATGGCATCATAGTTGTAGTGGAATAAACACACACACACACACACATTATGTTATGCAAAGCAAGGGACACCCTAAAATGTGCTCCTAAACCCCCCTAAGGGGAAATTTTATTAAATAATCATCAAACCATTCCAATTGTACAAGTAGTCCCTTTTATAACAATAGGTGACCATAACAACTATTACATAATTAGATGGTTGGTTCAAACCATCTCCACAACTCTCTCCACAATATATCCTTAAATCTCTCAATATATCTCCATGAATCTCTAAACAAATTTCATATCCCTAACATCACCCGATTATCCTCATCTCTCAATCTCACATAGACTTCTACAATTATTTTACCTCATTAAAATTCCATAATATTATTTAGACTTTATTCATGATTACAAGTAAGCATTATTCATCCATACTCTCCCTTAACAAATACTTGTAATCCGTTCATTTGGTCCTATTTCCATGTTCTTTGTCTTTGACTTCACTACTCTTAGTATTCATTTTCAATGTTCAACGATATTTGGTTTTCTCCATTATCCAACCTTGATCTTCTTCATTTTCATGTACTTTCAAACATAAACATTGTTGATGTCCATATAAAAATATTACCATCCACTGAATTACATGGTTCGTTAGCCACTGTATCCATCGGTTCTATAAGAAACCTTTTCTTCTACATGGCTCATTAACCATTGTTTCGTCACATTTATACATATTTGTACCTTTATTTCCCCTACATAATCATCATCATCATCATCATCATCCTAGGTTTTTGGTTTACCTGTAACCATGCTATTGATGCTCCTGCATCATAAAATGAACATGACTCCCAAAATATAAATATAAGATGAAATGCCCATGCATCATATGGATACATAGATTACATCCTTAATTATATGGGTGCCCACAAAAATGTTATTTTTTGTGATTTTGTCTAAAGTTTTATATTGTCATTTTTAACACTTTGAAATTCCTCGAAAGAAAACATGGCTCGATGTTTATGAATTTTTATAATTACTAATGTATATATAAACCATCAAAAGGTTATATTTGAAATTAAAATGTATGCTTATTATTAATTTCTATTGAAATTTCAACTCATCTATTTGGTTGCTCGTTAAATTTTAACATTTTAAATAGTTGAAAGGGAAATATTTTATTTAGAATATTTTTTTTGAAATGTTTACTTGGTTTACTCCTATCAATTGAAGTACAACTACTTTTTCAACTTTTCATCATGGAAGGGTTGAATGAATATACACCCTTCAACTTAAAATTAAGAGTGTCCCTTCAAATTTGATCATTGATCGTCATTATAGGGTTGGCTTGAATGAATGTTGTACTCATGGTGAATGATAGTCAAAGATTTGACTACTACATATGGAACCACTTAGTTCTATTAAGCAGCTAAAAGTTGACAATCAATGAAATTATGTGGGACTACTTAACTCGTTGGAAGATAAATCCTCTTAACCCTTTTTTCATGAATAATCTTTATTGAGTGATCAAATTCTAAAGGTTATTCTTAATTTTAAGTTGAAGGGTATATATTCAGTCAGACATTTCATAATGAAAATATGAAAAAAGTAGTTGTATTTCAATTGAATAGAGTAAACTAAGCACACACTTCAAAAAAATTATTCTAAATAAAGTATTGTACTCATCAATACTTTTCAAATTTTGTTTTATCGAAGATCTATCATAAAGATAGGGACTTGATTTTTGGTGCTCTTCTTCTTCGTTTCATTAGCAACGCTAGTATTGAATGAAATTCCAATCCATGCAGGAAGGATCCTCAAGAGGAATATGTTAGAATTAATTCTTACTTTAGTAAATTGTGGTTTTTTGTTTGTATGTGAGTTGGTTCTAGGGTGTATTAGCTAATCTTAGAAATCTAGATCCACTATTCTTAGATCTAGAATATTAAGCTATTCCTATAAATATATAAATATGAAATAATATCAAGTGTGAGGTATTCTATTTGAGTAATATGTCTTCTTTCCCATTTTCATTTTTGGTATTAGAACAAGTATGGGATTAACTCCAGCATGGGAGATCCCAAGAAAATGAGAAAGATGTGATTGTCAATCTATTGTTAGTGTAGGAGAGTAGAGTGTGTTGTTGTGTGTGTTATTTTACTATGAGTTATTTGTTTGGTGTTGTAGACCTTTGTAGAGGAGAGATCATTGTCAAATATTCCATATATTTATCAGGTGTGGGTTGGAAACCATATCCTATTAGATCCAATGATTGGTATATGCAAAGCATTAGAAAGACTGAGAGAACCATGGTGTCATGGAATTGTTTCAATAAGTACATGTTGGATGGTGGAATCATCTTCGAGAGATCCAACAATGATGATGCCTCATCTTATTCCTCTACTCATCCCGACTTCAATCATCTCTTCAACGATGCCATGCCCTACAATGCTTGGATCATGATGAAGTCTCTTCTTTCCAAGTATCATGACTTCCACACTTTGAATTCCTTTTTGGACATTGGTGGTGCAGATAAAAGGGTCGTGGTAGAGATTCTACTTCACCAATGGTATATATACAAATTTCACTTTTTTAGAAATTTATTTTCATACAAATGTGTGTCAATAGTCGTGGAGCACGTGGGAAGAGACATGTTGGAAAATGTGCCCATTGGTGATCGTTATGTGTGCTAAGAAAACACATATCATTTTGAATTCACTAATAAGTTAACTATGAATCAACATAGATACTATTAGAGAAATGGAATATGTGGACATGAAAAATGAGAGATGACTCAATTTCCCTGGTTCGCTCAATGTCTATTATTTGCTCTTCAAAATTGACATTGTCAAACTCATTTGTAATTAATCTTACTAATAAGCTCACAATGTTATTACAATTTACATCCTTAACCTATGAAAAATTGTTTTAATTTCTTTATAGAGCCAAGAGCATAGGCAAAGATAACAAAGGAAATGGTATTATGGTGAGTTTCAAAGGAAAAGATAACAAAGAAAATGACATTATTGCAAGTGTGGGATTAAAAAACATGAAGTATGCAGACTAAATGTGATGTCATTTCTCAAATTGGCAAGAATCAACAGTGTTCATGACACTTGGATTCAAGAGGGGATTCATAAAGACAAGGTGTCTAAGCTTCTTTGGGAATCATTCATGAAGTGACACACAAAATATTGCATACACCAATATGGTGGTAGAATATTTATCTATGTGTTATCTATGTGACAGATTTAATGTTCTGCAAGGGTACACCATATCATGGAATAGATCATAACCAAGTAGAATAGAACTGATTTTAGTCTTTAGATGTCCAAGCAAAGTATTGTGTGATGAATCAATGCTCATTGACCATCCAAGCATTGGAAGTGAGGGCATAGAAGGACTGTTGAAAATCTATCCCTTCTTTTGACATTTTGTAATATTTCTTGTCCTTCATAAATGATAAGTGATTTCAAAAAATTATTTTTTTAAGGGTTTTTTCTGAATTACCCTTCTAGGACGGGTTTGAACCCCTTGGAAAGGATAGGAAGGGTTCAATTTTGGAGATGGTGGTGATGTAGGGTAGCATTCAAGTTTGTTTTGACATTTCATTTCTTCCCAATTTTGAGCTTCATAATAATTCCATATCTTTAGACATATGATATTGATAATTGCATCATATAATTCACTCCTCCATTTAACGGTTATTTTCAGTTGTGTTCTAATATTGCTCCTCTATGATTATAACTTAATCAAAATTACTCAACCCCTATTAATAATAGTAATAATATATCTTTCCTTTACATTGATGGTCTCGTCGATCTTTATATCTTTCTGTTAGATATATGTTCCTTCCTTTGTAAATTTGTCTAATATTGATCAATATCTGGCCACCTATTGTCTCCTCCATTTTCATAAACAAAATGAACGAGAGCTTCATTTTAGTTAAAAAAATGTATTCCTCATTACAAAAACTTAGTTGAACCCAAAAATGATGAAGGAAGTAAGCCGACTTAATAAATTGTTTCACAGTGTGTCTTGTTTCAAGAGATTTTGTATCCATTGAGGAGGTCGTGTTATGTTCTTTTAATCAATATCTTTGTTTGGTTTTATAGGTCTCTACATTTTCTTCTAGATCTCCATATCTCCATGGGTGATCTATTTCATTATTTATCGATGCCAATTATTCTTTTCAATTGCAGCATCGACCCAATATGGTATTTTTCAAGTGATATGTTTTTAGCTAGTCCCAAAATTTCCATAGAGGTTTTGGTTGCGCCCTTTCCCTTTTCCTTGGAGCTTGATGCTAGGAATGAGCTCTAACTTGTCGGTAATCAAATATATAGTGTAGTGGTGTTAGAGAAATAATGTTGAAATGAAAAAATTAGTAGATGGTTAGAGTTTGTTCTAGGTTGTTGTAGCTGGATTTGTTTTCTAGCTCACTAGTAATTTTCAGATCCACAAATTCAGGTGGTTGTTAGAGGCTCTCCTACACTACATATATATAATCATTTTCTATCTTAATGTATCTATTGTGTGAGTGTAGTATCACTTGTGTGAGGCCTTGTGGCCTCACTATTATTGTGTGATTGATCTCTATTTTAATTGTTAATTTGGTATCAGAGCCATGAGGTTGCAACTATTGTGATTCCTTGTGATCTGTGTGCGAGTTTGAGTGGAAAAAAAAGGGGCGACCTGCATACTCTTGTGTGTATGACCAGTTGACAGTAGTCTATGTGCAAAAATTGGTGTATAAATCATGATTTACTACCTTCAAATGTGATGTTTATTGATAGAGAATTGGTGTATAATAACGTTGGATCTATTGTTTCTTTGAAAGCATTCAATCCCTTCATGAACACGACATGAAAATTGAAACAATTTCTTGATCTGAGTCTTTGTTTCTTCGAAGAGACATCCAAAGCCACTAAATCCTCATATAAGTGTGGTTCTCCTCACCTTAACCCTCTAGCATAAGATTTAGTGATCTGAGACATCACTCCAGCGTATGATATGTTGATTTTTCTATATGAGATAATATGAGATCGATATATTATTACAATGATGAGTGTTCCATATATATAGAACATATGGTCACCATCCCTGAAAGGATGCATCCCTTGGATAATCACAACCACCATAGTAGCAAAATGTTTGTCACACATGGCATTCTCATGTGGAATTCTAGAGGCTACTCCCTCTAGAAAAACTAGGGTCAACTCCCCATAGTGTGTGACGTCAAGGTCAACTCCCTTGACATGTCCTCATGTTCTCTCCATAAGGGATGTGTCCTCATGTTTTCTCCACAAGGGACATTTCCTCATGTGCTCTCCACAAGGGACGTTGGGCTATAATCCCAAACCCACTTATCCCTTCTTAGATAATTGTCCTCACAGATCAACTCAACTCAGTCACAGAGGAGTACGATTTGGTGAATTTCTTACACACATGGCACTCCCATGTGGACTTCTAGAGGCTACTCCCTCTAGAAACACTAGGGTAAACTCCCCATAGTGTGTGACATCAAGGTCAATTCCATTAACATGTCCTCATGTTCTCTCCACAATGTATGTTGGGATATAATCCCAAACCCATTGGTTCCTTCTCAAATAAGTGTCCTCACAGATCAACTCAAATCATTCATAGGGGAGTATGATCCGGAGAATGTCTCAGGAAGTTGCAAACATCAACACTCCCTCTCAGCGAGGGAGGCATTCTCTACCACACCAAGTCTGTAACAAAAGTACTCGAACTTCGTCATGGTAAGGGGTTGGTAAGAAAATCAACAACCTACTCATCTGAAGGAAGGTACTACACCAGTACTAACTTCCCGTGCACCATGTCCAACTGTGCCTCAGGGGTATCTCAACACATGCTTCGCAGCAATCCAGTGTGTATGTCTCGGTTGACTTATAAATTGGCTAAGTGCACTCACTACATAGAAAGTATCTAGTCTGGTGTTAACTAGATACATCAATGATCTAATTAGATGTATGTACATGGTCATATCAATCTCGTCGGAATCGGAAGAAGAAACAGTTAGTTTCTTCATATTTGTCACTATTGGTGTAGCCATGGGCTTACAGTTTAGCATCCCAAACTTCTTCAATATCTCAACTGTGTACTTCCCCTGACTCAGGAAGATATCATTAGTTTTCTGCCACACATATAGTCCCAATAAGTAGTGCATCATACCAAGGTCCTTCATCTCAAACTCATAGGCCAACACATACTTTCATTCAACAATAAGGCTCTTTGTACTGGTGAGGAATAAATAATCAACGTAGAGGACAAAAATCATGGACTCGCCATTAACAGTCTTGTAGTACAGGTTTAGATCAACAACACTTTTTTTGAAGAACAAACTCTTTAGTTTCCATCAATCCCCGCATACCAATCTCAAGGTTCCTGCATGAGTCCATATAGGGCCTTCTTCAACTTACACACATGAGACTCCTTCTCATGTATCACGAAACCATCTGGCTGCTCGATGTATACTTCTTCCTCAATATCTTCATTGAGAAAGGTTGTCTTCACATATATCTGATGTAGTCTCCAACCCATGGATTTCGCAAGGAAAATAATCATATGAATATAGTGTATCGAGCAACAGGAGCAAATGTCTCCTCATAATCTATTCCCTCCACCTGAGAGAATGATCTGGATTATTTTCGACACAAAATGAGAGCGGAGATATAATAAAGAAATGTACAGAGATATCTCAGATATCCAATAATATAACAGAAATGTATCAGAGATGCAACCATAAACACAAATATGCAATAATACAATACAATTGTTTATTAATGAGAGAAAATGTACAAAGACTATAAAAATGCCGAGTGAAAGACTCGCTATAATGGTGGTAGCTTATCTCTTAGAAGAGATGTGTCTGATACTTGCATTCACAAGAACATGTTAAAATGAGGCCCCAAAATCCTTTTTATCATAAATAAAATCCAAATCCCTAACCCCGAAAGATGAAAAGCCAACAATTTTGTGGACCCCGTTTTGGGTAGTTTGGTGTATCAACTTCCCCGGGGCATAGCTTTGGCATATGATCTTCGTTCAGGGCACACGATAGCTCGTTGGAAAGGTATCATTGAGGATTTTTATTTTGGGGGCTCAATCAGAGCCTTTGGCTATCTTTGAGAAGCTTGATCCCGAAAAAACTTCATTTAGGCCCTCAAAATGGCCCCAGAAGTTAAAAATTGCTAAAAATAGTAAATTATCAAAATTGCCAGAAAAATGTTTTGAGCCAGTTGGAAAAGGTGGGTGGCCACTAATATCCACCTGGATTAGAGAATCATCTAGCAAAAAAACTCTCTTTTTTCTTCTCGATGCTCCCGTTAGTTGTGTGTTTGATATTATAGATCCACTTAGAAGCCACTACACAGTTTCCCTTTGGGAATATGTAACTTCTAAACACTAAGACTGATAGTAACTTCTCTACGTTGATAACAAATTCCCTCCTCTAGGGATTCTCTCTATGGAACTGGATCCTCCAATCTCTCTATATAATTGCTTCCTTTGCAACTGCTCTATTTAGAACTGAGAGTGGATCAATAATTGCTCCCTCTGAAGCTGGAGGTCACTCCTCTGCTGTCTCTGCTCCCTCTGAAACTGAAGGTATCTCTTCCTCCTTCTTTGGATGTAACTCAATCTCTGATCCCTCTAGATGTAGTACCTCTTACCTCTCTAGGAGTGCCTCTACATACAGTGGAATTGTCTCTGCTATCTGGTATGATCCCATCCTAGAGGTATATTTCTCCTAGAGACTGTTGGTCCCCGGTTTTGATCATGTTTTTTCCCACATTATACGCCACAGACCTCCATTTATATACCAGTACCACCCTTTTGGCATTGTTTTGACATAATTGACATCTCCCGACCATTCAATGGGGTTACCTAAGGTATCTTTGCATTTCAAGCTATTTTTATGCACTTTAATGCTTTAAATTGGTATTGGAACTAATATCGCTTGGGTTAGGTACCACTTCTATTTTTGGAACAGGATGTCGGTACCAGGTACCAACTTGTACCCGTGGAGGTACCAATGGATCCGCTCAATATCTGTGCGTTATGGTCCAAAGGGAGACAGAGAGATTCACATAACAGCTGGAGTCATCGCCACAGGGTGCTTGAAGGCCTAATGATGAAATTGGGACATTGATTCTTCATCGTTCACACTTTGTGACACTACGTGTCATGAAGATGTGAAATATGTTTTATAACTTGATTCCAAGACTATTCTTGGATCGGGGATCCGTTTGTTTTTATGCATCTTTGTTTTCGACTGTTATGAACAGTAGGATTTTTATATATAAACCCGAGATCACCCCTGAGACCGGGTTGGATTATGTTGGACTATGTTATGCCGTGAACCTATGTTTTTGAATAAAGACTTTTGTTGCGTTATGGTATTCGACTGTTATATGATTTGAAGCATTCTCTTTTGATTTAATGGAACGCACAGATTATACAATGTTTGCATAGAATGATCTAGTCGGCTCTGGTTATTACTAACAGTGTTTGTGCCGTTTGGTTGGGCCCGCCAAACCGGTGCAAGCTGTTGCTTTATTCTGTTAATAGATTTAGTTTTATGCTATCATAGCTTTAGTTCATTTCAATGTTTTAGAACTTGCATACGAGGTAGCTTAACGTTCCTATATTTAGCTTTAGTTTATCATAGCTTTAGTTCATTGCAGTGTGTTAGTGTTTTCTTACACGATAGTTTAAAGTTTCAGAATTGACTTGTTCAAAGTTGTGTTCATTTATTTCTCAACTGAATCATTCCAGCGTACTATTATCTTTGACGTTGTTGAGTATTGAATGCATAACTTATGCCTGTAGGGTTTAGAGTATGAGTATGGTTTGTTTGGCTTCCAGTTTTCGATTTGAACATAACTCAGAATTGGCATGAACTTTGCTTTGCTAGACAGTTAGTTATCTTGCTTACTTAGAACAGTTAGATTACAGTTAAATCAAAGGGGAGATCCTGGTACCAGTAAGTAGGAAAGTACTCTGTTTTCCTATAGACAGCTTTTGATTCATTTTGATGACCAGATTGAATGCATTTTCGAAAATACTCTTTGTGTCATGACTTGAATAGAAATGATGATGGTAGATGATCGAACATAGAGGTAAAATAATCTTGTGGAACCACACTTTTGAATAAGAATAGCAGTACCAGCATTTGAGCACAAGACTGTTTCTGTTGATGACTTAAATAGGAAATGCTAAGCTTCGAGATAGCCATTAATATTCAAGTTCTCAGAATAAGTGTGTGTTTTATTCTAAGGATAGCATTCATATAGAGACTAAAGCCTTACCCGCACATACTGTGTATCAGCTCAAATTTTACGAACCCTGGTTTGACAATGTAGTGTTTCAGGTCACTTAAAAGCTTCAATTTAGCAGCCTGACATTTTTGGCGCCGTTGCCGGGGAGCTATTTTAAAGGTAAGAAGATAATTGTCTTGATTAGTTTTAGAATGCACTTAAGTTTGGTGTGACATTTAGCAGGTTGATAGTAAGAGGAGCTGTGGAAACAAAAAGGGTGAAGACCAACATATCAATTATCACAGGTACTCTGAAACTCAATCTTAGTTTCTTTTCTTTCATTTAGCATGACTTCATGAGAAATAGAGATCCTAGAGGTAGATTTAGGAAAAATATAGAACCACAA
>JASDQU010682241.1:9095-34046 GCA_032191745.1 Picea mariana | reverse complement strand
ACATGGTGGAAGGGTACATCATATCATGGAATAGATTAGAGCCAAGTAGAATAGAAATGGTTTTAGTCTTTAGATACCAAAGGAAAGTATTGTGTGATAAATCAATGCTCATTGACCATCCAAGCATTGGAAGTGAGGACATTGATGGATTATTGAAAATATATCCCTTCTTTTGTCATTTTTTAATATTTGTTGTCCTTCATAAATGACAAGTGATCTCAAAAATTTTAATTTTTTTGAAGGGTGTTTTCTGAAGTACCCTTCTAGGACGGGTTTGAACACCTTGGAAGGGCTAGAAAGGGGTCAATTTTGGAGAAGGTGGCGATGTAGGGTAGCGTTCAAGTTTGTTTTGAAATTTCATTTATTCCAAAGTATTAGCTTCACAGTAATCCCATATAGTTAGATAGATGATATTGATAATAACATCATATAATTCATTCCTCCTTCTAACGGTTCTTTTCGATTGTGTTCTAATATTGCCCCTCTCTGATCATAATTTATTGAAATTACTTGAACCCTATGAATAATATTAATAATATACCTTTCCTCAGTTTTTTTGTCCATTTTTGGGCTTTCCTCGATTTTTGTGTCTATTTTTGGCAATTTTTCGACACATGATTTTTCGTTGATGGTTTTCTATTTTTCGTTTAAGAAATTAGGGTTGGTGACTAATCCGAGTCATTGGATTAGGGTTTTGGATGTCGTTGTCTCATATATGTATATTGTATTGTAAAAAGTGTATGTGTGAATGAATATAGAAGATGTTGGTTTTCCCGGTTTGGGTTTCCAGGGGAAGAATTTATGTGTAATGTGTGTATTTTCCATTGTATCTTTTCTATTCTTTTATTGAATATCTATTTGCAGTAAATAATTGTACAAGGTTAAAATCTAAATTTGGTATCAAAACAATTATTGGCTTCAGGGGGACGCCTTTGTGGTCAGGGATTTGAATCGGGACCGTGATAAGCCTTGTTATAGTGGGAGATATGTGGTATTGAGTCTTCAAGTGAAAAGAAATGGTGAGCAGTTCCAAAATAGAGATTGAGAAATTTAATGGGAAAATTTTTGAGTTGTGGAAACTCAATATGGAATATCTATTGGTAGACAAAGATTAGTGGATCATGGTGGATCCAGGTACTGCACCTGCAGGAATGTCAATGGGTGACTGGAAAAAGTTGGATCGGAAGGAAAAGAGCACAATCCAATTGTGTCTCTCAGATTTAGTATTATTGAATGTGTCAGGGGAAGGTACAACCAAGGAGATATGGAATAAGTTAGGGAACTTGTATCAGTCTAAGTCCCTGGTAAATAAATTGTTCCTTTAGAAAAAATTGTATAACCTGAGGATGAGATATGGAGACTAGATGATAGAGCATTTGAATGCCTTCAATATTTTGGTAAGTTAGTTGTTATTTTTTGAGATTAAAATTTCAGATGAAGATAAGTGTATCAGTTTACTGTGCTCTTTATCATACTCGTGGGATAGTTTGGTTGTGGCCATAGGTAGTAATACAACTACCTTGAGTTTCGATGATGTGGTCTCATCCTTGTTGTCATAGGAGATGAGACGAAAGTGTTAGAATAAAATAGACATGCTCGTTTTTCCATAGACAATATATAAATATTGTCACCCAACCATAGGCAAGCAACCACCCCTAAGCACCTTTAACCTTGACAAAGAATAATTCTGGAAGTAAACCCTAGAACCAATAGCCAACCAAAGTAGCATACTTCTCTCCAAAGATAGTGTACCAAATAAAGAATCCAAACTATAACCAAGGAAGAAAATCCAAATCATAACCAAAGACCAAAAATCCCAGTTGTAGTAGCTGCAACTGCACTCCTTCAAACTTGTGCATTGTTTCTGGTTTTCTGGGTGAGAGAGAGTGAAAAAATGAGCCAAGATGTCCTTTATTTATACTAATATGTCTAGTGAATTTTATGGTTGGGCTGACCTGAATTTCTAGTAATTATATTTTTTGTTTATATTTTTCTCGTGGAGCCGACTTGTCTTCCTGGAGTATAATACCTTAATATCATATATTTTTTTGAGTCGATGGTGCAGTAGCATCACTCCACCTCATCAACGCACCAAGAAGGTAGCGTATCAACACACTTATAGGGAGAAAATCCCAAAGAGAGAGGCGCCAACTCTCTCATTTTGAACCCAATTTTAAAAAAAATAATGCAATTAAATGTAATTTAAGTCCGTGAGACTTAATGAAATCTAGGCCTATGTCTTTGTATAGGACAAGTTATTGCAATAGATAAGGTCGCCTTTAATGGAGATAGTAGGAGGGATCTAGATATGATTTGGAATAGATTCCCATTGAATGTAATTCAATGCAATTCAATGAAAGTAGATAAGTTGGAGGGAAGGCTTGAGGAACCCCTCTTTCATAAAAATATCTTGTAATAAAAATTAGTTAGTGTTAAGAGGAGTGGTTGAGCAATATAGAGATCTTAAGAGAGGAGATGAAGCGTTGAGACTTTGTAGCAGTCCATATTCTGTAAACACTTGTACAAAATATTCAAACATTAATGAAAAGATAAGTTTTTCCTGTATGAGAGGTTTCTATGTATTTATTTGGTATGGTGAATGTTTGTTTTTGAATGTTTTCTGTGTTTATTTAAGTGTGTTGTAGATGTATGCAATTATGTTTTCATTTATAGGATAAGATAGATGATGCAGACGAGATTGTTCCTACACCTCCAACTCACCCGCTCTCAGGATCGTTCAAAAATCCCCTTTCCACTGAACCGAATCGGCTCCTTGGATTCCCTCGGGAATCACTGTGAAAATCTGACCCAGTCCACAGGTCTTTTCTTTCCCTGTCACAGCCTGTGCATGCACCTGTGACTTTTCCCGATCTTAATTTCATGGTTTTCGGGGTTTCGTGCTTATTGATGTCGAGAGTCACTGTCCTCTCGATTCCCCAATCACCAATGAGCTCTCTGTCCGGCCTTAGCCCCTATGGCTATGCCCTTTGGTCCATACGACCATTCTCCATAAGACCACAACCTTATATCCTCCTATCAGGGTTTTGGGTTTCAATTTCCCGATGAGCTCTTTTCCGTTAGCCCTCCAGGCTAAGATTCATGGTCCATGTGACCTTCTCCTATATGACCGCAGTCATATACTTCTGTCAGGGTTTTGGGGTTTTCGATGTCAAAATGCAATCGCCCCATGGATCCGCGATCCTTCGATTCCCGACACACTTTAACTTCAGCTAGCCCTCCTGGCTCAGCCCCTTGATCCACGTGACCATTACTCCGTGACCACAACCTTATCCCCGTCGGGGCTACGGGATTTCAAATGCTACAATGCATTTGTCTATGGGATTCCCGATCATCCAAATCCTGACTCTCCAGTTTACTGACAGTTGGCCCCTAACGACGACACTGTCCTCCTTCTCCGGTTTATTGACAGCTGGCTCCCACTCATCGGGGTATCGCGGTTCGCGATTTCATGATGCACAAATGATTTGTCACCGGGATCCCCGATATCCTGATGACTCAAACATCGATAGACGAATTCCTTGTCGGGACTTTTCCCGATGACGTTGATCGCTCCCATGCATCCTTCCAGATGGACGGTCCCGATTCCTCCAGGGTTTCGAGACTTTCGACGTCCCAATTATTTCAACCTCAGGAACTCCGATTTACTGATGGCCAATATTCCGATGGTAAACCTCGTGCAACTCCTATCCAATCCGCCAGCTGATGGGTACCTGCTCCAGATTTGACGGCCCAGATCCTTTATCCTTATGCGCTGCTCCAGAGGCTAAACTCTATGCACCTTCTCCTGATCCAACGGCTGACGAGATTTCTGAGTGAGATCCTTTGGTTGTCGATCTCCTCCTTCTATGCACTTCTTCCTGAGCTCCTCCTGGACGTAGTTATCAACGGTCCAGGTTTCTTTCCGTCGCCGATCCGATGGCTGTCGCTGCTCCTCCTGAGCTACTATGCTTTCTTCCCAACTTTGGGAGAAATTCACACTCTCAAAGGCCTCGACCTTTTCTTTGTCTCCACGAACTCCACGATTGTGAGTTCTGTTGCATGTATGAGAATGCTGGCCCTCCTGAGCTTTTATCTTTGAATCCTTGGAGGATCCTTCAACTCCTGCACTCCTTGTAGAGTCTCCTCATGCACACACTGGTGCTTTCCCTCCTGAGCTTCTACAAACGCTTAGACCCCTAAGGGATTTGATCTTCCTTCTCCCGCAGATGGAGAATGTAAATTCTTCCTAGCAGTGTCTCTGCTCAAGCAACCTAATTGTTGAGTCTTTCTAGGTGTTCAACAACCCAGCGAAGATCCCTCAGTGGATTCTTCCTCTAAGTTCTAGAACTCAAAGAGTTCTCTTCTCCTCTGTGCCTATATGCACACTGTCTCTATGCCCTCCTGGCAGAGTTTCTCAGAATCCTCAATGATTCTGTTTCTTTTGAACTCACAACAGAGTTCCTTCTTCTATGCACTCCTTTCATTGGCTCAATGCCCACCTGGAAGAGCTTCCCATAATCCTCAGTGATTCTATTTCTTCTTAGGAACTCACAACAGATTTCTTCTCCAATGCAGCCCGTGTGTATGCTCAATGCCCACTTGGTAGAGCTCTACAGAATTCACAGCAGAATTCTGTCTACAACTGTGTTTCTCCTACACAGCCTTGCCTCCAAGGTATTCGACAACCTTGAGGTCTTCTCCTGAGTTGTTGATCCCAGTTTCTATGCCGCAGCACGTCTTTGTCTGACTCCGTAGAGTTCAGAAATGCATCCTCTATGCACTGGTATTCAGAGACCACAGCACTTTGTCATGTCCTCCTGACATGAAACCTCAAAGACCTCTCAAGCCTGAAACCAAACAACTCCCTGCAAATTCCTAACATACATACATTCACAGCATATGAAAGAACACACACAGACATCCGTTCAACACAGAAATGCAGGAAAAACTACTTTGTTATATTAACAATGGAAAATGCCTGTAATTACAAGGTGTTCTTGAGGTCTCTCTAGCTCTACAACTCTTCTCTGCTCTACATGCAGATCCTCCTAACTCACTTACTCACTTTCTTACTCCCTACAAAATGAGATATGAAATCTCTTTTACCTGAGGGGGCTCTTCGAGCTCTTCCCTCCAATCTACCTACCCTTATTCAATTACATTGAATGGGTTGTCTAGTCCCGAATCGGATCTAGATCTCAGCCATTCAAAACATTAATGGTCGATCTACCTAATGCCTGCACAAAGGCACAGCTCTACAACTCACCAGCTTAAAACATTAATTACATTCAATTTCAAATTCAAAATGAGGCTGCGCCTCTCTTTAGCCTTTGAATGCATACGCTCGGCGTGGCTGGATGGCTGGCTGGATGACGTGGAGAGATGCTCCTGCATCAAACTCCTCAGCTACAAAATCATGAGCTCTTGCTCATGCACTTCTCCTCTAAGCTGTTGGAAATCCTCTTGGATCCCAAACAAATATCTGGAGCTTTCCATCTGCTCCATTCTGCTGCTGCTACTGCTTATGCTGCACTGCTGTTGCTGCTTATTCTCTTCTGCTCAGCCTCTCCTTGATGGTAGTTTATACTGACCTCAACATCAGCCTTCTGATCTCCTCGATCACTGCATCCAGCTGCTCCAGTGGCTGGTCCTACTTTTGCAGTTTCCTCAGCTACAAAAATTTTCTGCAATTGGGCAGATCACTATGATCTCCCATGCCATATTCTTCATCTTCATCTGTGGCCTCAAGTTGCCACTCTGCTACAGAATTTAGCTCTGCAGTCTCCCTTTGACTGACTGGTTGTTTAGTCATCTTCTTTGAAAGCTCAACTTCTATCAGTTCCCTTGCTAGCTCTGGATTGTTCAGCCAATCCTCCAACATCTCTAGCTCCACCTCCCATGGAGTGATAACTTTAGATTCTGCTGTCAGCTTCAGTGCTACAGCTTCTTCAGCTTCTTGGCTGAATATGTTGAGACATTCCTCCGAATGCTCATTCTCCTCTTCGTTCTCTTCTGCTTGGGTAGTCTCAAACACCTGCTCCAATTCCTCTTCCTTCCTGACAGTCATCATCAGCTGTGACTGTTCTGCTGCTGTAGCTGCATCTGCAACACCAACTTCTGCCTCCTCCTGGGCCAATGGTAGGAAGATTCCAATTCCCCCAATCATCAGAAGATCATCCTGATATTCCTCCTCTATCAGCTGCTCTTGCTGATCTACTTCCATCCCTGAATTTATGAGACCCTCAGACAGTCTCCTCTGCTTGGTCAGCTCCTCGGGCTGATTCAAATTCACCTGCTCATCCCTGCCCACCTGGAAATATGGGATGTTCCTGTTGTCCTCCTGGTAGACTATGAGATCAACCGATCCCATCTTCATCAGCACTCCTTGCTGAATCGAACTCATCTCCGAGTCCATGAGACTTTCAGCTAGTCCCACATTCTCATCTCTGCCCACCTGGCAATCTGAGATGCTTCCGCTGCCCTCCTGGTAGTCTTTGAGATGCCGCATCGATCTCTTATCATTGCCCTCCTGGCAAATTGAAATTCCTCGACTGTCCTCCTGACAGTCAGTGATATCTCGCAGTGATCTCAATTCATTTCCCTCTTGGCAATCTGGAATTTCTTCTCTGCCCTCCTGGCAGCTCTTGAGATCCTCAACTGATCACCATTCAAATTCTTCATCATCGAGACCTCTCCCAATATCTGGTTTACATACCTCAACTGTCCTGTTAACAACTTCTGCTGTCTTCTGACCATCAACTCCTTGATTGGCCATTTTTCTTTTGGCTTCCTTCATGGGCCATTCACGCATCCGTCTCGACTTCTTATCCTGCCGCATCTGCAGTTCGAGCTTCACCATTTCTATTTTTATATCAGTGAGCTCTTCATCTATTTCCTTTTGGCTCCATAGCTCTCTCCTCCCAGCATACCTACGGCCTTCAGTAGCCATTTTGCTGCTTCTGTTTGCCCTCCTGGAAAATATGCTGCTGTCACACCGCATCCCGAGTGGTTCCAGCTTCATCCTCCTACAGTCTCTTGACTGTCTTCTCGACTGTTGCCTACCTACAAACAATTGTCACAGAGTCTCCAATGCTCTGTCTTCTTTCATCTACAATATACAAATGAATTTCCTGCTCTGATACCACTTGATGTGTATCAGAGTGCTCTTTACCTCTTCCTACCTGAAATATACAAGCAAGAATCAGGCTCTGATACCACTTGATGCAGGCGAGATTGTTCCTACACCTCCAACTCACCCGCTCTCAGGATCGTTCAAAAATCCCCTTTCCACTGAGTCGAATCAGCTCCTTGGATTCCCTCGGGAATCACTGTGAAAATCTGACCCAGTCCACAGATCTTTTCTTTCCCTGTCACGGCCTCTGCACACACCTGTGACTTTTCTTGATCTTAATTTCGGGGTTTTTGGGGTTTCGTGCTTCTTGATGTCGAGAGTCACTGTCCTCTCGATTCCCCGATCACCAATGAGCTCTCTGTCCGGCCTTAACCCCTCTGGCTATGCCCTTTGGTCCATACGATCATTCTCCATAAGACCGCAGCCTTATATCCTCCTATCAGGATTTTGGGTTTCAATTTCCCGATGAGCTATTTTCCATTAGCCCTCCAGGCTAAGATTCATGGTTCATGTGACCTTCTCCTATATGACCGCAGTCATATACTTCTGTCGGGGTTTTCGATGTCAAAATGCAATTGCCCCCTGAATCCGCGATCCTTCGATTCCTGACGCACTTTAACTTCAGCTAGCCCTCCTGGCTCAGCCCCTTGATCCACGTGAACATTACTCCGTGACCACAACCTTATCCCCGTTGGGGCTATGGGGTTTCAAATGCTACAATGCATTTGTCTATGGGATTCCCAATCATCCAAATCCTCACTCTCCGGTTTACTGACAACTGGCCCCTCACGACGACACTGTCCTCCTTCTCCGGTTTATTGACAGCTGGCTCCCACTCATTGGAGTATCGCGGTTCGCGATTTCACGATGCACAAACACTTTGTCACTGGGATCCCCGATATCCTGATGACTCAAACACTGATAGACGACTTCCTTGTCGGGACTTTTACCAATGACGCTTATCGCTGCCACACATCCTTCCAGATGGACGATCCGATTCCTCCAGGGTTTCGAGACTTTCGACGTCCCAATTCTTTCGACCTCAGGAACTTCGATTTCCCGATCGCCAATATCTCGATGGTAAACCTCATGCAGCTCCTATCCAATCCGATGGCTGACGGGTACCTTCTCCAGATCTGATGGCCCAGATCCTTTATCCTTATGCGCTACTCCAGAGGCTAAACTCTGCACGCCTTCTCCTGATCCAACGGATGACGGGATTTCTGAGTGAGATCTTATGGCTGTCGATCTCCTCCTTCTGTGCGCTTCTTCCTGAGCTCCTCCTGGACGTAGTTATCAATGGTCCAGGTTTCTTTCTTCCACCAATCCGATGGCTGTCGCTGCTCCTCCTGAGCTACTATGCTTTCTTCCCAACCTTGGGAGAAACTCACACTCTCAAAGGCCTCGACCTTTGCTTCGTCTCCACGAACTCCACGACTGTGAGTTCTACTGTGCGTATGAGAATGCTGGCCCTCCTGAGCTTTTATATTTGAATCCTTGGAGGATCCTTCAACTCTTTCACTCCTTGCAGAGTCTCCTCATGCACACGCTGGTGATGTCCCTCCCGAGCTTCTACAAATGCTCAAACCCCTAAGGGATTTTATCTTCCTTCTCCCGTAGATGGAGAATATAAATGCCTCCTGGCAGTGTCTCTGCTCAAGCAACCTAATTGCCGAGTATTTCTGGGTGTTCAGCAACCTAGCAAAGATCCCTCAGTGGATTCTTCCTCTAAGTTCTAGAAATCAAAGAGTTCTCTTCTCCTCTATGCCTATCTGCACACTGTCTCTATGCCCTCCTGGCAGAGTTTCTTAGAATCCTCAGTGATTCTGTTTCTTTTGAAATCACAGCAGAGTTCCTTCTTCTGTGCACTCCTTGCACTGACTCAATGCCCACCTGGCAGAGCTTCCCAGAATCCTCAGTGATTCTGTTTCTTCTTAAGAACTCACAACATAGTTATTCTCCAACGCAGTCCGTGCGTATGCTCAATGCCCACTTGGCAGAGCTCTACAGAATTCATAGCATAATTCTGTCTGCAACTGTGTTTCTCCTACACAGCCTTGCCTCCAAGGTATTCATCAACCTTGAGGTCTTCTCTTGAGTTGTTGATCCCAGTTTCTGTGCCGCAACACGTCTTTGTCTGACTCCGCAGAGTTCAGAAATGCATCCTCTGTGCACTGGTATTCAAAGACCGCAACACTCTGTCATGTCCTCCTGACATGAAACCTCAAAGACCTCTCAAGCCTGAAACCAAACAACTCCATGCAAATGTCTAACATACATACATTCACAGCATATGAAAGAACACACACAGACATCCGTTCAACACAAAAATGCAGGAAAAACTGCTCTGTTATATTAACAATGGAAAATGCCTGTAATTACAAGGTGTTCTTGAGCTCTCTCTGGATCTACAACTCTTCTCTTCTCTACATGCAGATCCTCCTAACTCACTTACTCACTTGCTTACTCTCTACAAAATGAGACATGAAATCTCTTTTACCTGAGGGGGCTCTTCGAGCTCTTCCCTCCAATCTACCTACCCTTATTCAATTACATTGAATGGGCTGTCTAGTCCCGAATCGGATCTAGATCTCAGCCATTCAAAACATTAATGGCCGATCTACCTAATGCCTGCACAAAGGCACGACTCTACAACTCACCAACTTAAAACATTAATTACATTCAATTTCAAATTCAAAATGAGGCTGCGCCTCTCTTCAGCCTTTGAATGCATACGCTCAGCGTGGCTGGCTGGCTGGCTGGATGACGTGGAGAGACGCTCCTGCATCAATAGAATTCTATATATTTGTGATTTTGTTGAGCAATTTTGGGATCTTAGGCTAGTGCAAGGAGTGCATTCCAGAGTATTGAAACTCTGTGTAGCCAACACAAGGAGTGTGTTTTGAACTCTTTTTTGAGTTCAGAAAGAGCGTTCCAGGTGGGAACACTAGAGTAATTTATTTAAGTTCAGAAGGGAGAAAATATGTGCAAGGAGAGAACAGTTCAAAGTTTTTGAATACTCCGAGGGATTTGCAAGGAATGCATTGAGCAGGTGCAAAGAGTGCACGGGAACTCATTTTTGAGTTATGGGAGAAGGGTTTCCAAGAGGTCACACCAGAAGGGAAAGCTCGGGAGGACGAGCGGAGGTGCCATGAGGGAAAAATATTTCCGTTTAAGGAGAAGACAAGGGCCAAGACCCTTGGTAATTTCAAGCAAGTCCAAACCTCAGGAGAAATAGTGTCATTGAGCACAGAGTCTCTGCTAGGAGGGAGAAATCCAAAAATAGTCCAAGTCTCGGATTGTGAGGAAAGTGCGGGTGTGCGCCAGGGCTGAAGTCTCTTGAAGTTATTCAAAGCTCAGGAGGGAAAATGGTTTCCAAGGAACAAAAGAGGAGGCCAATATAACATCCTTACAGGGGAGAAATTTTCAGAGGGCCGAGCCCTTTTAAATTCTAAAGCAAGTTCAAGCTCAGGAGGAGTAGTGCAGGCGGAGGCTGAGCAGTTATCTTTCAAAAGAAGATTCAAGGACCGAGCCTTTGAAGTCCTTGAATATCCTTCATCAGTAAGGAGGAGAAGTGCACAGAGGGAGAAGCAGAGAAGACTAGAGAACACAATGCCCATGCAAGGAGCGCACAGACTAGGATTGGAGAAAGACTCTGAAGCTCAAGAGAGATAGAGGTGTGTTACAAAGGCTACACAAGGAGTGTGCGCATATGCTCCTTTGAGTATATCGATTCTTTGTTGGAAGTCCCTTGCAAGGATTGCAGAAGAGCCAAGACTCTTCAGATGTGTCGAAATTATTCTAAGGTAAAGGGGTTTTTATCAAAGTTCAAGCGAAGGAGCAACACTAGGCAGGTGTCAAGGGTCGAATCCCTTCGAAGTCTTCAAGTTCATGAAGATTTCGGCCTTCAAATTTTCTAAAGGAAGGAATATTGTCAAAAGAAAGAATGGATGGATAGGATCAATCCAAGAGTTGGCCAAAGATCTGACCACTATCATATCAGAGGAGAGTTGTGCAAGGCTTAAGCGCGAAATTCCTTCAGACTTCACGCATTCAGGAGATTCAGAGCGCAAAAGAGTGTGGATATGTTGAAGTACAAAATATTGAAGCAATCGAGATCATATGCTATAGAAGACACGTGTCAAAGGGTCATTCATTTCTGAATCGCAATAGTCTAGGGCAACATAGAGGTAAAGCATTCAGGTCCCCTGAAGTCGTAGGGACCCAAAGAAATCCGCACTGTACATCAGCTGGGACGCGTGTCTTTGGATATAGGACTCTGGAGGAACCAAAGCGTGGAGCACACAAGCTAGTCGAAGCTTTGAACAATGAAGACCATTCAAGTTGTCTGTTGCGAGGGACACATGGCAATAGATACCGTGCTCTTGAAGAAGGTCGCTCCAGAGGAATTAGAGAGTGCACATGTGAAGGTAGCCAGACTCCCTAAGGGCCTAAGTCATGTAGAAAATCCTCATCATCTATTTGTAGGGAACATGTGGAACTAGATCCAGAGTTTCAGAGGCCAAGCACTCTGGAGAGAAGTGGGTTGCGAGGATTCCAGGCTCCCAAAGGCCCGAATTAATTTTGGCTATCATATCTAGAGAGAGCACATGTCGTGCAATCATGAATTTCGGTGGGTGAGCACTTCCAAGGGACTCAAGGTGGATTTTGTGAAGTCCTAAGACTTCCAGAGACCCAGAGGTCCGAATCCAACCCTGGCTATTGGATGGAGTGACAGGTGGCAACATATTATTGCTTCGCTGGTTCGTTGTTCAGGAGGAACTACAAAAGGAGGAGTAAGGACTCTCAAAGACTGGATTTCCGGAGTCCATCCAGACCATCCATCATATAGACAACTGTCAGCAGGTTGGAGGGTTCGAAAGGCAGAAGCTTTGAAAGGTTAAAGGGGTAGAAGGCTCCAAATAGCCCGAAGGCCGAAGCCATTTCAGACCGTTGATCTGCAAGATGACATGTGGAGGGCGAAGATCTGCTACGCTCATCTAGCGTTCGAGAGGTCGTGAAGCTCGATGATGGGAAAAGGATATGGGTATTCTACTTGTCATCACCCTGAAGCGTTGATTTTTGATAGTCATGGTTTAGGGATCCTCCACTCCGAAGGATCTGGAGTTGGTTGCAAGCAAGAATCCCGAAGCCTGAAATCATGAAGAGATTTGTAGACCGTCAATCGGGTGGATTAAGGGGAACTGTAGATCTCCTTTGGAGTTCGAATCTCTGGGAAATTTGCATATAGAAGAAGGTGAGACTTGTCGAAGCCCGGATCGTTGAAGGGTTATCTAGCCATCGATTTGAGCGAAGACTCACAATCGTCGATCCCGTCGAGGATTTGACACTTCGCGAATTCATGATTCGAGATAAGTATGAGGTGTATTTATTGGAGGCTCTCGGAGCATGAAAGCTATGAAGTTTGAGAGAGGGTGGATAATGGGATAATCCCCCAATTTTGAGCCAGGGGTCACATGGAGGTAGCGCTTAACCTGTAGAATCCTACCAGAGAGCCATTTTGGCCCGAATTTGAAGGAAACAACCCATGGGACCAAAACCAAAAGGTCTAGGGGGACCTTGTGAGCTGATCCAACTCCTGGAATTTGAAGATACTTAGACCAAGAGGTCAGTGGACCTTAGGTGAGGGTGGGGGTCTGTATCAAATGGTATCAGAGCCTGATTTTATTTTCAGGTATCAAGAAGGAGGAAATTTTTGTCTGATACCATCAAGTGGTCTCAGAGCATGATTCTATCCGTAGACAATAGGAAAAGGAGAAGACATAGTGTGATTCTCTTTGTAGATATGTTTGCAAGTGTGAAACAAAAATTTGACATCTAGGTGGGTTGCAAGAGAAATCTGGTGGTTCTCTCAGTTACAGAGTATACAACAGACAACCAGGTGGGATGAAGGTGAAGAGGAGAATGTCTACTGAAGGCCAGAAACAGGGTTGGAGAAAAGACAACCAGCAAGTGATCAAAGAGGAAATGGACAAAGATCTCAAGGAGATGAGAGAAGAGCTTGACAGGCTGACGTTGAATATGTAGCAAGAGGCACATGTACGCTGGAGGTATGAATGGACCTTGAAGAAGAAAGAAAAGTGGCCCGTCTAGCAGCTGGTTTCCCAAAGGTAGAGACATGTATTGAGGAGATGTCTAAGGTGATTTGAAAACCTCATTGATGAGGAAGAGAGATCGGTGGAAGATATATTAGACTTCCAGAAGGGAAACAATTAAATTTCGGGTTGTCAGGTAGACAATGAGATGAGATTGGCTAGAGATATCATAGATTGCAAGGAGGGTAGGAGTGAAACCTCAAGCTGCCAGGTGGGAAAGGAGGATGAGGTGATACTATTTGAAAGTCTCGGGAACTCAGAGATGAGTTCGAATCAGTAAGGAGTGCTGGCAGGAGAAGAAGAAGAGGTTAGAGAGAAGCCTTATGAGCATGATATTTCATGTGGGGTTGCAGATCATGTTAATGAAGATGATGAGAAGTTAAATACTTTTACCCTGGAAGAGGAGGATCAGAGGTGTGTCCTGATCATTGGGGGAATTGAGATATTCCTTCCATATAGCCCAACAGAGGCCAGTGTGTGTACTGCACATGAGGAGGTGATGCAATAAGCATCCAAGGAAGAGGTCATGGGGGAAAATGTTTGTGAATCTAATAGTATGTGTACTTCATATGCAACAGAGGAGAGACAACCAACAATGAATGTCATAAAAGAGGAGAATAAGAAAACATTAAAATCTTCCTAGGATATAGAAGAGGAAGAAGAGCATTCAATAGAATTGCTCAAAATATTTTTTGAGGGAGATGAACAAGAGATCACTGTAGAATTGGAGCCTGCAATAGAGGAGAGAGAAGAAAACACAAATCTCGTTGATCTATGTGAAGAATTGGAGGCCCTGGAGGAAAGGGTGATGGCACAGAGAAAACACATCCAACAAGTTAAGTTGGAACTGGAGGATTAAGAGGAGATGTAGTAGAGCAAGTTGCAAAAGGAGATCCACCGCATGGACCAGCTGGATAGAGTGATAGAAGAAATAAGGAGGCTGATGTTAGAGTCGGAACAACAAGAATTCAAAAAAAAGAGGAAGCTAAACAGAAGAGAGCCTGCAGCAGCAGGAAAACAACAATAGAAGCAACAACAAAGCAGAGGAGCGAATGGACAACTCCAAATTCAAGTGTGCGACCTTGAAGGATCTCAACCTCAACAACAAGGGAGCCATGAACAAGAGCTTATGTTTTTATTAGCGTGGGAGTATGATGCAGGAGCATCGGTCCACCTCAACGATGTGCCAAGAAGCCAGCGCATAAGTGCACTTAGAGGCAACGGATCCCAAAGAGAGAGAGGAGCCAACCCTCTCATTTTGAACCCAATTTAAAAATATTTAATGCAATTAAATGTAATTTAAGTCTATGATCCTTAAGGAAATATGGGCCCGTGTCTTTGTACAGGCCGAGTTATTGTAATAGATAAGTTCGCATTTAATGGATGACGGTCGGGGGGATCTAGATCTGATTTGGACTAGATGCACATTGAATGTAATTCAATGTAATTCAATGCGAGTAGGTGAGTTGGAGGGAAGGCTTGAGGAGCCCCTCTTTTGTAAAAATATCTTCTAATCAAAATTAGTTAGTGTTAAGAGGAGTGGTTGAGCAGTAGAGAGAGATTAAGATAGGAGAGGAAGAGTTGATACTCTGTAGAAGTCCAACTTTTGTAAAAACTTGTACAAAACATTCAGACATTAAGGAAAAGAGAAGTTTTTCCTGCATGAGAGGTTTCTATGTATTTATCTGGTATGGTGAATGTTTGTTTCTGAATGTTTCTTTGTTTATTTAAGTATGTTGTAGATGTATGCAATTATGTTTTCATTTGCAGGATAAGTTAGAATTCCCTATATTTGTGATTTTGTTGAGAAGTTATCGGCTCTTAGGCTAGTGCAAGGAGTGCATGCTAGAGTATTGAAACTCTATGTAGACAACGCAAGGAGTGCACGCTAGAGTGTTGAAACTCTGTGTAGACAATGCAAGGAGTGCGTTTTGAACTCTCTTTCGATTTCAGAAAAGAGCGTGCCAGGTGGGAACACCAGAGAAATTTATTTAACCTCAGAAGGGAGAAGATCTGTGCAAGGACAACATAGTTTAGAGTAGTTGAATACTCTAAGGGATCTACAAGGAGTGCATTGAGTAGGCACATAGAGTGCGCGAGAACTCATTTTCGGGTTCTGGGAGAAAGGTTTCCAAGAGGGCACAACAGAAGGGAAATCTCAAGAGGACAAGCGGAGGTACTATGAGGGCACAAGATTTCCTTTGAAGGAAAAGAAAATGGCCGAGACCCTTGGGAATTTTGAGTAAGTCCAAATCTTAGGAGATATAGTGCCATTGAGCACAGAGTCTCTGCCAGGAGGAAGAAAGAAAAAAAAAATCCAAGTCTCATATGTGAGGAAAGCGTAGGTGTTGTTGGACACACCAACCACACTGAGAGGGGGGGTGAATCAGTGTAGGGCTCTTTTTCAAATTCCCTTCACAAAACTCCTTAGTTAGCAATCACCATTTACTCATCACTCATTACTGTCATTTATAATCAGTTGTATGTGAACATATATAAGAAATAGATAAAAACAACATATATCATAAACAAGTCATCACCACAAGAAACACAAAGAACACAAGATGTATGTACAATTTTATTTTTATTATGGACTACAATCCTTGGGTTTATCAACAACAATTGAATAGAGTTACAACTCCACAAGAGCACAATCTCTACAATTCAAGACTCAACTTACACAACTCAACACCAACTGAGAAGAGGATTCAATTCTTAAAAGATACCAATCTGTTAACAAGTACGTGACCTGTTAGTAGTGTAGCATGCGTATGTACGTGCCCTACCAATAATACAACTCACGTATGTACGTGGCCTATCTGTACTACTACCTGCGTGTGCCTCCTTAAGATCTAGGGTTTTCTCTCTCCATGAAAACTCATATTTTCTGCATCCTCTGTCATATCCACTTCTTCCCTTCACTGTACAATCTGTACCATAACCAATCACAACACATCTATGCTCTCCAACAACTTACTCATGCTCCTCAACCATACAATATGAATGTCACTCAATCATAAGTAACCAATATACTATGGAAACCATATCAGTATTGAATCATAAGATTGTTGCTCACTCTATCAATCAACCAACATAATCATATCACAATAACCATACAAAGAATGCCTTAAGCATTCACCATACAATAAGCAAGAATATCCATCAAGATAACTATGTAACCATACCAGAACTTTTATGGCAGATCTGAGCCCATAGAATGCAGATCTGGAACTTGCTTCATCCTTCAAGAACCTGGCACCATCTCATACTCAATTCTTCATGACTTCCTCCAACTGTATGTTCTCTGACCTCCTTCATACCGCGTGTGTACGTGCTCTATCTCACTACAACCCGTGTATGTATGTACTTTCATTGTCAATATCTCAGACTTACAGAAATTTTGATGTGTCCATGAGATCCTCTAGTCAATCTCTCTCTCAGAATAGATCTTCAATATATGCTAAAGATATATTTTTTCAAGAGACCCTTGCCTCTTATTTATACTCTCCAAGTAGCTTCCTTAGAAGCATATTCTTGGCCACTTTGTCCACATAGCCAGTTTGTCCACATAGTCACCTATGTCCAACTTTGTCAAATTTTCCACTTGTCCATATATCCAATAGTCACTTGTCCACTTAACCCACTTTCCTCATTTTAGGGTCAATCCTCTTATAACCACTTTCAATAATTAGAAAGTTCTCCATTTACTTTATTATTTAAATAATCCTCTTTGAATTTATCACTTCACTTTGTTATTTAAATAATTTCTTCTTTGTAAGAACTTTGACTTCTTTGACCTTTTGGGTCTTCTAACCATCATATGAGGGTCCTCCAACTTCGTAAGGCCATAACTCTCAAACCGTGAGGAGTTATGTGACGTTCCACATACCATCGGAAATGGCATGACAAGAAATATACATATAGGATAGTTTCAATGAAAAATTCAATGATATTCATCTCATTATTCCACAATTAAGCATGAGTTCTCTAACCATACTTCTAGGATAACTCAACCGCAAAGAGTCTTCCCGTGAGGGATTTCACCATAAGGGAAAAACTTTGGAGTTCATCCATTTGTACTTCCTCTCAACCATGAAAACAAAAAAATGAGTCATCTTTACATCAATCCATCTTTGAAAACCCCATGAACATTAATGCATCAATTCATCTTCATCTATGCATCATATATCAATGAAACCACATCGATCCATCTTCATCTATGCATCATATATCAATGAATTCACTTGACATAATGAATGTTGGAAGATGCACAATTCTAAAATGTTGAGATTTATATTCCTCACCTCATGAAAATATATTTTTTCCCAAAGGGAATAGTAATTTAGAAAATGACTTACGATTTTTAATCAAATTCCTTTATGGATTGGAAAATGATAAGGCACGCAAGATATCCGTCGTTGACAAGTTTTTCCTTTTGATTGAACGATCCTAATACCTCCGGAGTTTTGGAGTCGCCTATTTTTTAAAGAGGTAAATCTATAAAAATTGTTTCGGAGCTCCGTGCTTCGGATGTTGCAATAAGTCTTAACAATAAAAACCCTGAAGCTCCGAAACCCGAAAGTGTCTGCTCATTGTTTTTCCTAAACCTTTAAAATATGCGAGTCGTAGTACATGTGTACCTTTGAGTCTTCCTTGAGTTAACACGTGGCACCTCCCTTTCCTAGACACATCGCCCAAAATGACATCATCCATAACACGTCAATACGAGAGATGATCCTTCAGTATTTTAACAAAGAACAAAGGCACAAATCACCAAAATATCAAAATGTCAAAGAACTAAATGTTAATTAATCAAGTTAATCATGATCAAGAGATAATTAATGACTTCGCACTTTGGAGTTCGGATGCTTACCCTATATCATATTCTAAAATCTCCGAAGTCTGAATTTTTGAAATGCTTAAAGTTAAATATGATTAATTAATACTTTTACTAGATAATTAATCACTTCGCAGTTTCGGGTTTCGGGAATTTCCTCTCGAGCTACATTTAAAGTTCCGGAAGTCCAAACTCCTAAAACACTCGAAATTGACACACCTTTTAAACATGATTAATTAAGAGTTTAAAATTGATTATCCAAGGATGAACCTTCACAGAAGTGGGATTCGAGAAATTCTCACTCCGTCTCATCTAAAACTCCCAAACACGAACCGTCGAATATTAATGGCATATATGATTAATTTAGGGTAAGGATTCAAACGTGGATTGCAGATCGCCAAGTATACATTTCCATTAAAGTTAATAAATTTTTGGTTAGTGAAGCTATATGAAAATCAATGTATCTCATTTGAATAAAAGCACTTGGATTTCGAATTCATTTTCACCTTCCGCAATTAGCAAGATTTTATTAGTTTGAAAATCTCACGAATTTTCTCTGCAACATGTAACCTCACTTGATTTCATAGAGATTATGCCACCATGAAAAATGATGAAAAATATTGATGTGGCTGGTGAGGATTCAATCCCAAACACAGACGTTTTGTCGGACACTACGTCATGAGCCATGGACACTATTAAATATTGGACGCAGGTGTTTGAGGTTCTAGAACATGAAATCATCAACTGTCCAGAGGACTCTACTAAAGAAGAAGACGATATTTATGCAGCTAAAATCAGACATATAGCGCTTTCGGAACTGCACAAAATAGCACCATGGCCGAGACTCATGCCTTATAACAACATGGTAAGATGGGCCTTGGAGCACGTTGACATCTAGACTAGGAGAATTGTAAACCACCAGAAGGTCGTTATCATCTCTTTCCGACCAGAAAATATGCAAGTAATGTACAAAATCTCCCCTAATCCTAGATATACATTCAATGTTGCATTCATTCTGGAGTTCGAGCAAAAGGAGAGCATCCAGTATGCTAGGAACTATCCCGATATAATCAATTCTTGGTGGTGGCACCCGAAGAGATTCAGAACTGATGCTCATGGTTTATATGCCACAACGTCTCTGGACGTTCCCATGGTGTATGAATCCCTGATGCTATGTCTATTGTTAGGAAAGAAGAGTCCCACACATTTCTCGGTGGAATGGGTATTTGATGTAGGAGCATCTTTCCACATCAGCTAGCCAGCCAGCCAGCCACGTTAGCGAATTCAAATCGCACGTTGAAGAGAGAGGCACAGCCTCATTTGAAATTTGAATTGAATGTAATTTAATTGCTTAGGCTGTTGAGCCATAGAGCCGTGCCTTTGTGCAGGCATAGGGTAGATAGGCCTTTAATATTTTGTAAGGCTGAGATCTAGATCCGGATAGTGGACTAGACAGCTCATTCAATGTAATTGAATAGGGTAGGTAGATTGGAGGGAAGAGCTCTAGGAGCCCCCTCAGGTAAAAGATCAATTTCGATCTCATTTTGAAAAGGAAGGGATAGTTGTAAGAGCTAGAGGAGAGCTAGAATAGAATAGAGGAGAATCTGTGAGTAGAGAGCAGAAGAGAAGAGCCGAGACCTTGTTACAAGCCGTTCTCAGGAACACCTTGTACAAACAGGCATTTTCCATTTAATATAAATAGAAGCAGTTTTTCCTGCATGTAATTTTGGTGTTATGTGGATGTCTTGGTGTCTTCTATTTTATGATTTGAATGTATGTTATGTTATGCATTTGCAGGAGTTGTTTGGTTTCAGACTTGAGAGGTCTTTGAGGCTTCACACCAGGAGGGTGTGACAGAACACTACGGGTTCTGATAGTCGTGCATAGAGGATGCATTTCTGATCTCTACAGAGTCAGACATAGGCGTTCCAGGTGGGCACACAAGTCGAGATCAACAATTCAGAGGAGGAATACCTCAAGGTTTCTAAATACATTGGAGGCAAGGCTGTGTATGAGAAAACACAGTTGTAGATAGAATCTCTGAGTGAGTTTTGTGAAGCTCTGCCAGGAGGGCATTGAGCAGGTGAAAGGGGTGCAAAGAAGATAGAGACTCTGCTGGGAGTCCTGTGAAGCTCTACCAAGTGGGCATTGAGCATATGCACACTGATGCATTGGGAGGAACTCTGCTACGAGTCCAGAAAGAAGAATCAGAATCACTGAGGATTCTGAGAGCTCTGTCAGGTGGGCATTGAGCAGGTGCATAGGTGCATAGGAGGGGACAAAACTGTTGAACGTTCTGTGAGAAGATACTCTGCCAGGAGGGCATTGAGTCAGTGTGCAGATAGGCACAGGAGAAGAGAAATCTTTGAGTTATAGAATTGAAGGAAGAGTCCATTTAGGGATCTTTGTAGGGTTGCTGAACACCCTGAAAGACTCAACAAGGGATTGCTTGAGTAAAGGATAGTCCGGAAGGCATCCAATCTCTCCATCTGTAGGAGAAGGGAAGAAGGATTTATTTCCTTAGAGACATAAGTGTTTGAGAAGCTCAATAGAGATACCACTTTGTGTGTATATGTGATACCCTGCAGAGGCACAAAAGTCATAGAATCCTTCAAGGATTCGAAAGGGGCAAAGCTCAGGAGGAGTTAGTGCTTTTATGCGCATGGCGAACCCAGAGCCGAAGAGTTTGTAGAGGAAATAGAAAAAGGTTGAGGCCTTTGAGAAACTTGGAAATCCTTCCAAGTGTAGGAATAAAGTGCCAAATCTCAGGAGGAGGCACAATAGCTGTCCGATCAGACTGCAGATGAATCTGGACCGTTGAATTCAAATCGCACGTTGAAGAGAGAGGCATAGCCTCATTTGAAATTTGAATTGAATGTAATTTAATTTCTTAGGCTGTTGATCCATAGAGCCATGCCTTTGTGCAGACATAGGGTAGATAGGCCTTTAATGTTTTGTAAGGCTGAGATCTAGATCCGGATAGTGGACTAGACAGCCCATTCAATGTAATTGAATAGGGTAGGTAGATTGGAGGGAAGAGCTCGAAGAGCCCCCTCATGTAAAAAGATCTATGGTATCTCTTGAGGATTCAGTTGGCGAGGATAGAAGAGAATCTGTGAGTAGAGAGTAGAAGAAGGCGTCGATACCTTGTTACAAGCCGTGCTCAGGAACACCTTGTAAATATAGGCGTTTGCCATTTTAATACAAGCAACAGTTTTTCTTGCATGACTATGTGTTAAGTGAATGTCTGTGAGTATTTTTCATATGATATGAATGTATGTTGTAGATGTATGTTGTAGGCTTGCATTTGTAGGAGTATGTTTGATTTCAGGTGAAGGTTTTTAAGGTTTCATGCTAGGAGGGCGTGACAGAGCACTGCGGTCTCTGAATACCAGTGCACTGAAACACTTTTGAATACTGCGGGTTCAGACAAAGACATGCTGCAACACAAGAACTGAAGTCAACAGCTCGGAAGGAAGACCTCAAGGTTGTTGAACACCTTAGAGGCAAGGCGGTGGAGGAAAACACAGTTGTAGACAGAATCTCTGAGGAGTTCTATGAAGCTCTGCCAAGAGGGCATTGAGCCAGTGCAAGGAGTGCACAGAGGAGAACTCTACTGTGAGTTCAAGAAAACCCAAAATCACTAAGGATTCTGAGAGCTCTGCCAAGTCGAGGTATTGAGCAGGTGCATTAAGTGCCCGAGAGAGGACATAACTGTTAGAAGTTCTGGGAGAAACCACTCTGCCAGATAGGTATTGAGTAGGTGTGCAGAAAGGCACAGGAGAAAAAGACTCTTTGAAGTTTTGGGATTGGAGAAGAATCCATTGAGGGATCTTCACAAGGTTGCTGAATACCTTAGAAAACTCAGCAGGAGGTTGCTTGAGTAGAGGACAGCCAGGAGGGCGTCAAATTCTCCATATGAGGGAGAGAGGAAAGAGAATTGTGTTTCCTTGGAGGTCGAAGCTATAGGAAAGCTCAGGACGGACAACAACCTTTGGTGCGCAAAGACTCCGCAAGAGCGTAGACGTCAAAATCATTTTGAGGATTTGAGAAAAGAGCTCAGGAGGAAGCAACAATAGCCATCAGATCGGCTGGAGAAAAGAGATCCAGACCGTTGGTTTTCCACGTCCAAGGAGAAGCAAGAGGGGTGCACAGGAAGAACAGATCTAGACCATTGGATCTTGATCTAGAGATCTGACAACCATCGGATCTGTCGAGAGTTACACGGGGGTTAAATCCTCGTAAGTAGAACGAAAATCCTGACGAGAAGAGTGATATCGGGATATCGACACTCGGGATATCAGAGTTCTTGAGGTCGAGAAGTCGGGGTAATTGGTAGCAAAACCCCGAAACGTCAAGATTTGACTCAAGCTATCCATTTGTGGAAGGACGTGTGTCCCGTGATCATCCATTTCATAGATCTGGTGTAGGGTTTGAAAAGGTGAGTCTCGAAGGAATCGGGATATCAATACTTCAGAGATCGGGATATCGGGAGTCTCGAGGATAGGAGATCGAAAATCTCCACAACGAAATCCCGAGAGTTAATTGGGATCATCTATTATAGAGGGACGCATGGCAGAAATCGAGGCCTTCGGGATAAAACCCAATAGGAGGTTCATCGGCATATCGGGGTTCGGTGTTTCACGAATTCTGAGAACAAGGAGAAAAGTTCCATTGTGGGCCTAGCTAACGTCACGTTGGTGAATCGGCATTCGGGGTTCGAAGAGGTGAGTTACTTGACATCGCGATCGCTGAAATCGCGATAGAGAAAATGCTGGAAGGGAAAAGGGAAGGGTCAGCGTTGACTGTCGTTGGGTTTCGGGAATTCAGGAGACAGACGCTCGACCATTGGATTCGCTAGGTCATGAGTTCCGATCTCCTGAGTGTGAAAAGGGGATCCAGTGAAAGAATCATTGTGGGTGCATATTTCCCGATAGGGAATTAGAAGAGCCTTAGATTTCTTCGGGCCATGAAAGAGGAAAGATCCTGTGAGCATGCGAACCATCCGACCTGCGGGTTGAGAGGTAGCGGGCGTGTGCTACCAAGTGGTATCAGAGCTTGATTCTTGTCTGTATATTTCAGGCAAGGGAGGCAAAGGAAGAAGATAGAGTACTGAGGCTCTGTGGCGATTGTTTGCAGGTAGGAAACAATCCATAAGGAGTCAGGAGGACTGTAGGAGAATCTGAGACACTCAGGGATGCAAAGTGACAGCAACAAATTTGCCAGGAAGGAAAATAGAGACAGCAACATGGCTACTGAAGGCCATAGGTATGCTGAAAGGAAAAACCCGGAGCTGATGAGCCCAACTGAAAGGGGAAAGGAACTTGCCGGCATCAGGGAAAGAATGGAAGAGCTTGCATTGCGGATGCAACAGAATACTAAGCCAAGATGGGTGTATGAATGGCCCATGATGAGGAAGCTGAAAGTAAAATGGCCAGTCAAGGAGTTGATGGCAAAAAGACAGCGAAGGATGTTAAAAGGATGGTTGAGGCATACTAAAAACCTCGACGGACCTGAGGAAATGGTTCAGATATGTGAACCAGAGACTGGGAAAATTCTCGATGGAAAGGATAAAATGGGATCGACAGAAGATCTCAAGAAATGCCAGGAGGGAAGAATATAAATTCTTAGTTTCCAGGTGGGAAATGAGTTGAGATCACTGCGGGATCTCGGGGACTTTCATGAAGACAGCCAGGGAAATTCACATTGTTAGCTGGGCAATGATATGAGGTCGCTGCAGGATCTCGAAGATTGCCAGGAGGGTGGTAGAAACTTCCCATATTGCGAGGTGGCCAGGGATGAGTAGATGAGACTATTTGAGGGTCTCATAAACTCAAAGGTGAGTTGGAATCAGCCTAAGAAGCTGACAGAGCAGGTGAGCTCGAAAATGGATTTAGATCACCATGTGCAGCTGACAGAAGAGGAGGATCTGAAGGACCTTCTAATGATTGGGGGAATTCGGATATTCCTACCACTTGCCCAGGAGGAGGCATAAATCTGTGTTGCCGATGCAGCAACAACAGAGGGAAAGCTAGCTGAAACTGTCAGGGAAGAAGAATTGGAGCAGACTTTGGAAGCTGCCCAAGCAGACGAAGAAGAAGATGAGCATTCTGAGGAGTGTCTCAATGCTTTCAGCCAGGAAGCTGAGGAAGCTGTAGCACTGACGATGACAACAGAAGAAGAAGAAGAGAATGATGAGTATTCTGAGGAATGGTTCAATATTTTCATCAAGGAGACTGAAAAGATTGCAACATGGGATTTTGCAGCAGAAGAAGAAGAAACAGACAGCATTAGTTTGGCTGATCTGTATGAGAAAATTGAAGCCCTGGAGGGAAGGGTGAAGGTGCAGAGCATGCACATCCAACAGGTGAAGTTGGAAGCTGATGAAGAAGAAGGCATGGGAGATCAAAGTGATCTGCTCATGTGCCGAAAATTTTTGCAGCTGCGGAGACTGCATGAACAAGGCTAGCCATTGGAGCAGCTAGATGAAGTGATCGAGGAGATTAGAGAGATGATGTTAGGGTCAGCAGAAACTGTCAGCAAAGAGAAGCTGGACATAAGGAAAACAACAGCAGCGCAGAAGTAGCAACAACAACAACAAGATGGAGCAGATGAACAACTCCAGAGGATGATTTGGGATCCAGGGGGATTTCCATAGCTGAGATGGGAAGCTCATGAGCAGGAGCTCATGAATTTTTCAGCTGAGGAGTGTGATGCAGGAGCATCTCTCCACATCATCTAGCCAGCCAGCCAGCCACGTTAGTGAATTCAAATCGTGTGTTGAAGAGAGAGGCACAACCTCATTTGAAATTTGAATTGAATGTTATTTAATTGCTTAGGTTGTTGATCCATAGAGTCGTACCTTT
>JASDQU010682240.1:19581-41460 GCA_032191745.1 Picea mariana | reverse complement strand
CAAATACGTAGTTAAGAAGATCAAGTGAGCATACCTTTTTTCAGGCGTTTGATATCGATCCTTATTTATGCTTAGTCGCTCTTTGACTGCAGCTCTCCTCCCAAGGCTGACCTACATTCACACAAGACAAACAAAGAACTCCACATGCATTTGATCTATAGATTAATGTGTTAGAGATTTAATCAACATGTATGCAATAAACCATGAAAACCTCATATTGTGGGATAGGAAAAGTACATCTTTATTATTAACTTCAACAAATCAACTTACAATGATGAAGACGGCCACTGCTCCACAAAATTGGTCTTGGGATCCTCTTCAACTGTCCTCCAACTTATTTTCTCTATATTTCTCTTTGCACAAGGATGGCTAAAGGTTGGGACAAAGGGAATGCACAATCAGGTATAGTTTCTTTACTATGATTCTCCTCCTCCAAATGGGACCCCTAACCCTTCTTTTATAGGCTAGAAGAAGCTAGATATTTGGTCGAACTTCCAGCCATGCATGGATGAAAGGTTTAGTTAACTCACCCAAAGTTGTGTGTTCCATCAACAACTTTCCTTTTTTCGTGCTTTTGTAGGTACACGCGGGCTATCTTGGGTCAGCTAGCATGTACACGTGTGCAATAATGTAGCAGGGTGCATGGGCCTTTATAAAAGAGTTTTTTAAGAAGAGTTGTTCAACAGTGTTTTGGCAAAGAAGGAATCTGAGATGGCCTGATGCCAGGTAAGCATGTCTGGTGCGAATTAGGGTTATAACATGAGTGCCACGACTCACGGTCTGCTGAGGCAATCAACGACACAATTGGTGCTTCCTGTTTTATACTTGATGTTGAGGTGGAATTGCTACAAGTATGTGGACCACTTTTGATGGCAGTCATTCTGCAATTTTCCCTGTGTCTGCATGAACTACAATGGCTTATGATCAGTGTGGATGACTGTCTCCTTCCCAAGAATGTAATGTCTCCACTGACGCCATCCTTTCACAATGAAGTACATTTCTTTGTCATAAGTAGGGTACTTACGGATAGTATATGACAGTGTATCACTATGATAGGCCACGGGGTGGTCGTGTTGAGTGAGAACGATGCCCACAACATAGTCTAAAGCATCTGTCTTGATCTCAAAGGGATGTTGTAGGTATGGTAGTGAAATTACTAGGGCTGAGCATAAGTGCTGCTTCAAATCATCGAACGATTGTTGTTGGGATTGACCCCATGCAAATTTCTCCTTACCACCACCCCTGTTTATTTGGCTAAGGGCCCATGCAATATGGAAGAAACCCAACACGAACCTGCGATAGAAATTGGCAAGGCCCAAGAAGATCCAAAGCTCAGTGAGTGTTGTTGGGACTGGAAAATCATGGATGACTTGGATCTTGGATGGATCCACATGTACGCCATGTTGATCAATGATGTAGCCCAGGTAATGGACCCTGTCCATGCCGAAGGAGCATTTTTCCAAGTTGGCGTATAGCTTGTGTTTCCGCAGGGTGTGCAGAACCTGCTAAATATGTTGCAAGTGTTCAGCCCAAGTCTTGTTGTAAATTAGAATGTCATCCAGATACACCACTACAAAAGTATTGGTGAATTGTCGCAGGATATCGTCCATCATCCTCATGAAAGTGGCTAGAGCATTTGTCAAACCAAAGGGCATGACCAACCATTCAAAAAGGCCTTCCTTTGACTTGAAGGTAGTCTTCCATACATCTGTTTGTTCTATCAGGACCTGGTGGTAGCCAGACTTCAGATCAATATTACTAAAGTATTTGGCCCCCGTGAGTTGATCAAGGAGGTCATAGATTCGGGGAATTGAGTACCGGTTTATGACTGTGATTTTATTCAGAGCCCGGTAATCAATACAGAGTCGCTAAGTTCCATCTTTCTTCTTTACCAACACGATTGGGCTCCCGCAAGGTTATGAGATGGTGCGGATGTTCCCCTTGTGGAGAAGTTCTTGGATCTGTCGCTTGATCTCCTCATTCTCTAACAAAGAGCGATGATAGACTGGCCCATTGGGTAGCGGTGCGCTAGGGGTCAGATCGATGGGGTGCTTGACTTGGTAGTGCAGAGGTACCCTTGTAGGTGAGGAGAAGATATCTGAGTATTCTTCCACGACCTTGTYTACTTGCTTATGCTGTGTGGAGAGGCCAGTCGCARAGACCCTGGATGTGGMTATGATCTTTAGCTTGTTCYGAGAGTGAATSAMTAAGAAGACAAAATTCCCTGTCTGAGAGATGACCTTCCTGCATTTCTTAGCAGAGATCAAGGAAATAACACTAGGTGGGACTGCCTCGKGTATCCTGTATAATTTCCTATTCAAAGTAATAATAACACTACGAGGCCTAGACTCATAWACAACATGATGTTTCCATAAATAAGGTTGGYACAAAAGAACATCACAAACTTTGAGAGGACAAACACCACACAATACCTCGTCTTTGAAGGGCTTGATGCCGTACGATAGTCRACACTGTTCGTTGACGCGRAGATTGCTTCCTTGGTGGAGCCATCCAATGGTGTAGGGTTGTGGGTGCAACATTGTTGGTAGGGCCAGCCACTTGATKACCTCTGTTGAGATGAGGTTTTTTTGGCTACTGCTATCAACGATGAAGTGCAGTAGGTTTCCTTTTACCCACATTTGTGAATGGAAGAGGCTCTCTCCTTCTTCTGGCTCATCTGGTTCACCAGGCTGGAGCTTGGTGGTAGCAACAGTGGCACTGGGTTCCGCATCAATGATCTGTCTTCCCCTTTCTGGTTCTGGCTCAGAGTCAGAATTTGCATCTAATTCATAGGATTTCACTTCGGCGACCAGTGACTTCTTTGAGCGGTAGTCAACAATGTTATGCCAAGGGATTTTATGGAAGTCGCACCACTTCTTGGTATCTTTCTTTGTCTTTCCAGTGTCCTTATTTTCTTGCAGCTTGGATTGGTTGTCCTGATACTGTCCATATTTTCTCCGTCCTTTGTTCGGTGGGTTGGGACTGCCCTTTCCTGGATTTTGTTGTGAGGGGTTCCTAGGCCCAAATTGCCGCATCTTTTGTTTGAGCGTCTGCTCGATTTTGACGACATATAGGTAGGCTGCGCCCAAGGATGAGATGTCCAAAAATTCCATTTTGGTCTGGATGTATCTATGAAGAGAACCATGATACTTGAGCACTAGACGTCGCTTTGAATCTTTGATACCCAACTTGGTGGGCAAGGTATGGAAGATATTTGTGAAATCTAGCACTGCATGGTCTCTTTCTTGCTATAGTGTGGTCCATTTGGTATACAGGTCATCATAAATTTCGACGGGGTAGAATTGTTTCTTAATAGAATCCATGAAGTATTCCCAGGTGGCTGTGACTGAAAATAGTGAGATTTCATCTGTTTCCTTTTGCTCACAGAATGTTTCCCACCAATCTTTGACATGAGGAATGACTTTGAGGAGTGCAAAAGTAATCTTTTGTCTATTTGAAAAGTTATGGACAGAAAATACCCTTCTAGTACATTCAACCACTTGTATACAACATCTACGTCTATCTGACCTTCAAATATAGGAATATCGAAGTTTATTTGTACCTTGAAGGGGGCGACGCCTCCATTCGAAGAATATGCATCACCTGTTGGTAGCTGTCGAAGGATTTGTGTGAAACTATCCATCATCTCGTTCCTCTGTTGCATGAGGGATTCCTTAGTCAACAGTTTGAAAGGATCTCCTGTCCCATCATCTTTCTTTTCTCCTACCATGGGAGGTCGCTTGGGCGTGCGAGAGCTTCTGTCCTCAAGATAAACAAGCTCGAGACCCAACTCTTTGTACTCCGACCTTCTTGGGGACATGCATTAAGACGACAAGGAGCAGACTGCTCTGATACCATTGATCCAGATTCTATGAGCATAATGAAATGAATATAGATTATTAACAGGTTCCTAACACAAAATAACAGAGATACAGTAAAACTGGTTTTCTATTCAATAACAAAATAAGCTTAAACTGTAAAATGCAGCAGAAACTAGCTTGCTGGAATGGTGGAGGCTTATCTCTGAGAAGAGATGTGACGGCAGCTCGCATTCGCAAGAAGAAGATTACAATGAGGCTCTGAAGGAATTTTTACAATAATAAAGAATTCCAAAAACCCTAGACATCCAAAAACCTAACCCTAGGAGATGAAGCGCCTAAAGTCATGTGGGCCCCGTTTGGGTAAGTTAGTACATCAACTTCCTGGGGTCGTAACTTTTGCATACGATCAACGTTTTAGGAATGTGATAGACCATTGGAAAGGTATCGTCGAGGAGATTCATTTTCGGGGATCAATCATGCCTTCAACTATCATTGAGGATATCAATCCCTAAAAACCTTCATTTAGGCCCTCAAAAAGGCCCCAGAAGTTAAAACTGCTAAAAATAGTAAATTGCCAAAATTGTTAGAAAATTGTTTTGAGCCAGTTGGAAAAGATGGGTGGCCACCGATATTCGTATGGATAAAAAATAAATACAAGAAAATACTGAAACTGACCTCTGGCCCATTGTGGATTGCAGGGAGTCACTAAAGACACCAAACAGGATGATCAACAAACTCAAAGACTCACCTAAAATCCTTTCAGAAGTAAACATAAGAAATCTTCAAAAAGACAAGAAAACTGACATCTAACCCAAGCTATGACTGTAAAAATAGAGACATTGAACTCTGTCAAGAAACCCTGAGGATTAAAAACTCAATCAAGGAAGAGGTTGACTGCCTCTTCTTAAAAACAATTTCTTGAAATAGGTACACTATTGATGCCCTTTGTAGCCTACATATGTACATGGGATTTTTATAGAGCATGGCGTGTATGTATGCGTGATGACCCACAACAGGGTGAGTACACCTTCGTTCTTCTTGAAAAAGAAATAAAACATACATATTGACAGGTTAGGGAGAACTAGTATGGCACCAACAGGTGACCAAAATATATTAAAATACCTAGAAGAATCAACAGAAACTCAAAAGTTATTAAACTAATCAAACACCCAAAAAATCCCCTAAAACCCTAGATATTTCCCCAGTATGGTCACTAGTTCTACTAGCGGGAAAACCCCCCTTAAGACTACACTAGGGTTCAGAATGTAGGTAGATCACAACTGTCTAAAAGTCAATTACTTTTCTAACTACCCCAAACATACCTCTGACTCGTACAAGAAAAGAAAAATGAGAAGGATCGAGTAACTGTACCTCTACTCTGCATCCGATGATGATCCTCTCATGCTTGATAGCTTTGCTAACTGCACACCTCCTCCCAAGGCTAGTGTGCATTCAAAGACAGATAAACAAAAAACTACAAGCATGCAATTCATATACAAATAAAGGTTAGATGTTAGAATAAAAACATAAATCAAATGCAAACATTCAACACATCATGATTTGGGACAGGAAAAGTACTTATTTTATTGATTATACAATGATCATTGTTGAGTCTCCATTTTGACACTTCTAATTCCCTATATTTCCCTCTATCTGAGACTATTCTACCTATGCTATGAGTGTATACTTGACTGTTTTCTCCATAAATACACTTGAGGAACTCGATCATGTGCATAAGAGGTAACTAATGATTAAATCATGGTTTGTTTAGTTTTCTTGAGTTAAAACGATTAAATTTTTGATTTTATAGGATCCTAATTGTTTGACTCTTAAGCAAAATTGATCCGATACCAACAAACTCGCACAACGTTGATTCGGTACCAACAGACCCACACAACATTGATTCGGTACCAGCACCTGTCTTGCACTATTCCAGTATGAGTTTGCGCTATTCCGGTACCACCCTGTGCTATTCCGGTACCATCTTGTGCTATTCCAGTACCAAAACACTGTGTTATTCCAGTACCTCCCTTTTCGCCTAATCTGGTACTCAGATTTGCGACTGTGTGTATTCCAGTACCAAATCGTTATTTCCAGAAATCGCTTGTTGAACGAGTATGCTGTTGGAGATTCCAAGAAATCAGTTGGACCGAAGTCTCCAAATTATTTTTGAGATCACAATAGACTTCATCACTCATGCACTTCGTGTCATGAGGATTACATGCATCCCTAAATATCTAATATGAATTTCCAATTGTAATATTTTAAAAACTATTTGATAATTATCCTTAGCTCTTGATAGTAACAACTCACCTTCTTTATAAGCGATGTTGTATGGGAGATAGGGGGTATGTATGAATGTAATGAAACAATTCATAAGAACCAGATGATGCATATTGTTTTGATGTATGAGATGATGAAATTCTGATTCGATTTACAAGTTGAAGGAATACAAATGATCTATCGTGCAATTTCTGGGTATGATTAGAATGCTTTAGTTTGTTATTGTTTTAGAGGTACCTGATTGGTTCAGAAAGGGCCCACCATCCCAACTAAGTTAAACCTCCTTATATATTCTTTGTGTGATTGTGTAAGTATTTAATAGTGGTTTGTTGTGAATGATTTCAAATCTGTTTTAGAAGTTCAACATAAAATCATTTGTTTCTAAATTGGTGTGAGTAATTAGATACTAAATCAAATAGATAGTTTCTTTTTCTAATACTGCAGGTTGGTATTTAATTGTTTGATGTGTGGGATTGTTAAGAAAATGTTATTTTGAGTTTGTGATTGTAGTTTTCTCATTAGGTACAGGAACCAAAGGACTTTATCTCTCATTTTCATGTTCTATAATGAAGTCTCTTAGTTATGCTGACTGTTCCTTGTACTAAAGAAGGTTTGCTTGAGTAGAACATAGTTAGAGTTGATTTCTATTTCAAGAGTGACTGGAGTTGATTGTTAATCACTATTTTAATTGCTACAAGAAACAATCTCTTAAGTTCATCTCTCTAATTCATAATCCTGGAATGAACAGACTTGTTCCCTAAGGGAGAACCTTTTGATTCACTGTTTGCTTGAGAAGTTTTGTTATCAGTTTTTTCTTCTAAGTTTGAAGTTGTGTGAAGCATTTAGATATCCTAAAATAGAGTGTTAATTGATTTTAGTTTAGTTTCTCTAGGATATAGAATCAAAGTTCATATTTTCCTTTCATTAGCCATCAATGAACAGATCCATCACCTAAGCAAGAACTTTAGATCATATGCTTGTTTATGAGTTTTTCTCTCTAATTTCTGAATTGTGTGAAGAGTGTTATCTTTGAAGTGTGAAAACAGAATATTTTTATATTGAATGCTTCTTTTTTATTCTATACTCATCAGACATCAATAGACCACCTATTATCAGCACATATAGTGCATCAACTCTACTGATTTTGAATCCCGATTGATAATTTATGTTTGGTAATATATTATGCAAATAATTGCACCAACATTTTGGCGCTGTTGTCGGGGAGCTGTAAACAATAATAGGTAGAATTTGAATCAGATTGCTTTAATTGTTTTGGATTGGTTTTATGGATGAACTAAGGGTGGAGAGAAGATGGTAAGACATGCAAGAAGAGCCCACACATCCACTTTGGTGGGGTTGCTCCAAAGTTAGGTTGTCCTCTCTTCTTTTAATGCAAGTGTGTTTTTCCTTCTTTTATGCAAAATTGTGTTTTTATGATGGGCTAGCTTGTGCAACCAAATAACCTGGTGAGAACAGGGTCCCGGTAACGTAAGGAGTTCAAGTTTGGTGTGTTTTATTTTTTCAAATAGTTTTAATTTCTTAGTTTTAATATTCAAATATTTGATGATAAATCATTTTTGGGGTGCTGTAAGAACCCCCGAGTACTAAGTTGTGTTGTGAGATAGGGATCATAAACCAACTAGAGTAATTCAAGGATGATAAAGAGCTTGAAGAATGTTCCTCCAAGAACTTTCTCGCATTATAGAAGCAACTAGGATATCCACCTCTTAGGAAGAGCATATATTCACAACAATCAAGAATCTAGTTGTCTCTCCACAGGAAGATTTGGAAGTCTCGTCGGATTCCTCTTGTCAATTTGTTGAGGAGAATAAAAAATCATGGATAGAATTAAATGGAGAGAAACCAGTGGAACCTAATATTGAGGAGTCCTTACCATGCCTCTTAGTAGATCCTGTATGTACTCCAAAGAAAAATCATCTTGAAGAGGATAATCTGCATATCATGGTAGAGGAAGACATTCAGTGTGACCTAAACAAAGAAGAGAAACAAGAATATAATGATCCTATTGAAATATGGTTTCAATTAGTTATTAGGTCGCACCACTCTTTTATTTTTCATTATTACTTGATCTCATCATCAAAGAAGATGGTCCTTCATACACCGGTATGCATTAAAATTTATCTTTTAAACCCGAGTATGGATATATTTCTAACCCTGTTATACACATGGCTTCACTAGAAGTATTATTATACTTGAAGGACATTTTATTTTTTTCAATTAGAGTATGATAGTAAATAAATAAATAAATGATCCAATGCAACATATATTTTATATTTTTCATAAATGGGAATGTCAAAAGATAATAAGCAGTTGGTTTAAGATCTTTCATTGCTATAGTAGATTTCTTTCTAAAAGTTATGATAATTTTGTTTGGAATCTTATGAGAAGGGAATCTCTTCATCCTATGAATGCACACATAATACTGGAAGGGTTTCAAAAGYGGAGAAGGCATCCTTGTCAATGGAAGATAACACTTAAGGGAGTGCTTCATGACCTATTTCTTCAAATTTCTTCTTTTTCCTTAAGTTGTTAAAAATGATGCATTCATGCTTTATCATTACCTATCTATTTTAAGACCACTATTTCACAAGGATGATCAATTCAATGATATTTTTAATAGAATTTGAAACTGAATGCTAATTCAAAACTATTTTATTCATAGCTAATAATGCAACTTTTGACATTTTCCCTAAATTTTTTGTTTGTAAGCATGAATAAAAATCTAGTTTTAATTAGTTCTATTGGTTTGTTTTTAGAATATGTTCGCAACCCTCTGAGCATCCTTTTTTTTAGCGTCTCACATTGTTTGCATGAGCTCATGCAAAACCTCAAGCATGGGGGAGTGGTTATTGAGACAATAGTAGTTAGGATTATTATTTTTGTAATAAAAATGAAGTGCCAACAAGAGTAGTGATAAGCTTGGTTCCAAAAGAGGAGGGTTCTGAATCTCAACATATGGTCATCCAATTATAGAATACCCTCTTATCACAGAGCTTGGAGACCAGTCACCAAATTATTTTGCATCATTTTGATGCAAACTCAGAGTTCCTGCATCTAGTGTTGGTATTTGTTCCATCTACATGGGTTTTTTTCAGTTGAATCAGATCACAGGTCCTCTTCCAGAACACCATCTATTTCTACAAGGTGCAAAGTACAAAAGTTTCAAAAGAAATACCACTAGATATTGTGTCAAATTCTCCTCAAGTACTAGAATAAAATGTTTGTCTCTGCGTCCATCCGGTACTGAACAACATTTTTGAGTTCATCTAGTACTGATAGTCACCCTTGTGCTCATCCGGTACCAAAATAGGAGGTTTGTGCTATTTCGGTACTAGTCATAACCCTGTGCTCATCCGATACCAAAAGATGAGGTCTACACTATTCTGGTACTAGTCATAACCCTGTGCTCATCCGGTACCAAAAGAGGAGGTTTGTGCTATTCTAGTACTAAGCACAACCCTGCGTCCACCTGGTACTCAGGTGATCTGGTACTGGTAATAAGGTGTTGGTAGCTCTAATCATATATTCAAGTTTTGTTACTCGATTTAAGCATTAGGACATATAAATTCAACATTTTTCGTTTTATTAAATAAATTAGACTAATTATGGATTAAACATATGGTTACTCTCAATCATTGCACGCTCCCTACCATGAATTTTTGCAAGCCTTCATATACATCTCCTCGTATAGAAATAATTCATCCTGCCACTCTGTTTCTGCCCCTTGCTTTGTTTTAGTACTATCTATTACGGTACTGTAGAAACATGTCTGATACTAGTTACCAAGGTGATATGATCTTTATCTTGTGCTTAACATCATTTTCACTTCAGGTAATTGGAGGTATGAGCTAATCTCTTCATGTTATTTCTATTAAGGATCATGTAAGTCCGGTGTTGAATTTTTTTTACTCTCATGTGTATCTTCCTCCTACATTTCTACACCCAACCCTAAATGAATCATCCTTTCTATCTTTTAAGAATATATTCTCACATTTAGCTCTATATGATAATGGGTGCACTTGTCTTATTACCTGATCATTTTGAAGAAGTGATTTCTAATTGAAATATCCATTGAAAAGTGGTGACACCATTATGTCAAATACCAAACTAGTTGATTCAAACAAGTTTTTATCCAAGTTTATCTTTACAAGTTTTTCTTGGGAGGTATTGATGAAAACCTCATGTGGTGGACCACCCTTGCAAAACCACAATGAACTTTCATGAGAACCCTAATAGGATTAACTAGAGGGACCTCTTAGTCATTATCTGAGATGTTCCATTATACATTGAATAACTAAGATTTAAGTTGAATGTGGATGATGTCACCCTTGGGATAATTGCAAAAAAATAATTATGTGCCTAATAACTCTAAAACACTCTCATACCACCTGCCTTCCTTATACTCTAAAACTGTCAACGAACAATATACATCATTTTAAATCTTTTGAGTTATATAATAAAAATGAAGTATCAGGAAGTACAAGTAAACCCGCTGAGGTACTGAACATGCCTACTGGCAGTGGGGCCATGCTTGTATGGTACTAAGGTAAATCTGTCGGGGTACTGAATAGGCCTCCTGGTAGTAGGGCTATGCCGGGTAAAGGGAGTTGAGAAACATAAAGTGGCACACCTGAAACTGAACAAAAACCCTTGGGTCTCATTCTGAAGCAATGTTTATCAAATCAAGGCTAGGAGATGACTTTTATATCTCTCGGATGATGTTCTTAAGAACCTTCAAGTATCCACTTTAGAGTTCTATATTTAAAATAAATAGGTTTGCATGAGAAGTGGGACCCTCAATATATGTAATTCACCTTACCTAAGCAAGAATAGTTTCATCTCTAAAAACTTGGATAATAAACGAGTTAATCATCTTGGGATGTATTCTTCCATGTCTTCCTCTCTTCAAATGAGATCTAAACTATGCTATATCACTTTTATTTTAAAGGTAATCTAGCCAAGGGGGGGGACTATTAGTCAAATTCATTATGAAAACTCTTGGGCACTATCCTATAATCATATTAGATTCACAACCAACCCTTTCTCCTAACTTTGATAAAAAACAGATTGGATAAGACTTAACGTCAAATCACTAACATATATAATCTATTACTCATGATTCCACTTTTCTGTCATAACTACTTTTCCATGGGTAAGAAGTGTGAAGCATAGGCTAGGAATTTTATATTGTATAACAAAAAATTAGGAACCGAAGAAGGGTGGAATGCCAAGAATGCTTGATCAAGTGAGGAGTACCATCAATTTTGACAATTTTGAAGATCATTGTTGCATGAGGACTTGCAATGAATTAAGCATGGGGGTATGTTGAGTCTCCATTTTGACACTTCTAATGCCCTATATTACCCTCTATCTGATCCTATTTTACCTATTCTATGAGTGTATACTTGACTGTTTTCTCCATAAATACACTTGATGACCTCGTTGATGTGCATAAGAGGTAACTTATGATTAAAGCATGGTTTGTTTAGTTTTCTTGAGTTAAAATGATTAAATGTTTGATTTTATAGGATCCTAATCATTTGAATCTTAAGAAGCATTGATCTGATACCAAAAAACTCACACAACGTTGATCCAGTACCAACAGACCTGCACAACATTGATCCGGTACCATCACCTGTCTTGCGCTATTCCAATACTAGCCTGTGCTATTCTGGTACCAGCCTGTGCTATTCCAGTATCAAAACATTGCGTTATTCCGATACCTCCCTTTTCTCCTAATCCGATACTCAGATTCACGACTGTGTGTATTCTGGTACCAAATCGCTATTTCTAGAAATCGCTTGTTGAACGAGTATGCTGTTGGAGATTCCAAGAAATCAATTGGATCAAAGTCTCTAAAGTAGTTTTGAGATCATGATAAAATTCATCACTCATGCACTTCATGTCATGAGGATGAAGTCCATCCCTAAAGATTCGATATGAATTGCCAATTGTAATATTTTAAAAACTATTTGATAATTATCCTTAGCTCTTGATAGTAACAACTCACCTTCTTTATAAGGGATGTTGTATAGGCGATAAGGGGTACATATGAATGTAATGAAACAAGTCATAAGAACTAGATGATGCATATTGTTTTGATGTACAAGATGATGAATTGTTGATTCTATTTACAAGTTGAAGGAATACAAATGATTTGTCGTGCGATTTCTGGGTATGATTAGAACGTTTTAGTCTGTTATTATTTTAGAGATACCTGGTTGGTTCGACAAGGGCCCATTGTCCCAACTAAGGTAAACCTCACTGTATATGCTTTGTGTGATTGTGTAAGTATTTAACAATGGTGTGTTGTGAATGATTTCAAATCTATTTTAGAATTTCAACACAAAATCATTTGTTTCTAAATTGGTGTGAGTAATCAGATACTAAATCAAATAGACAGTTTCTTTTTCTAATACTGCAGGTTGGTATTTAATTGTTTGATGTGTGGGATTGTTAAGAAAATATTATTTTGAGTTTGTGATTGGAGTGTTCTCAGTAGGTACAGGAACCAGAGGAATTTATCTCTCATTTTCATGTTCTATAATGAAGTCTCTCAGTTATGCTGACCGTTCCTTGTACTAAAGAAGGTTTTCTTGAATAGAACATAGTTAGAGTTGATTTCTGTTTCAAGAGAGACTGGAGTTGATTGTTAATCACTGTTTTGATTTCTACAAGAAACAAGATCTTAAGTTCATCTCTCTAATTCATAAGCCTAGAATGAATAGACTTGTTCCCTAAGGGAGAACCTTTTGATTCATTGTTTTCTTGAGAATTTTTGTTATCATTTTTATCTTCTAAGTTTGAAGTTGTGTGAAGCATTTAGATATCCTAAAATAGAGTGTTAATTGATGTTATTTTAGTTTCTCTAGGAGATAAAATCAAAGTTCATATTTTCCTTTCATGAGCCATCAATGAATAGATCCATCACCTAAGCAAGAACTTTAGATCATATGTGTTGGCACAGGGGCAGACCTAGGGTTCAATGCTACAACAACACACCAAAAAAAACCTCACTATAGGCCCTTTCGGCGACACTTGTGAAGTATATGAAGTCTCACCCGAGGTAGAGGAAGGGGTGGTTGTAGGACTCAAGTGTCTGCAACCTTAGCTGGGACAACGATATGTGGTTATAATACTTAATAGAGAACTTAGCATCAACAATTCATCAATATTCAACCAATAACTACTGTGCAGATAGAACAGAGCATTGCATCATTCACTCAGATATGATGTATTTAAGTACTTTATCATAAACATGAAGGTTATATCTAGTAGACTGAGCACTAAGCACCTTCATATAGGTCAGATCTAACATTCTTACACATCATTAGCACAAATTATAAGTATATTTATCTATCCCTATCAAAGCACTTAGCAAGAGAAGATATAAATACATAAAGACAAGCACAAAAAAGAACAACACAATGTTTACGTGGTTCACCCCCACCCTAGGGATACGTCCACCAACTCTTCTTCTTTATTGTCTTCAGTCAATCGGTTACAAGAACAAAGCCTCAAAACCTTACTTCGCCTAGGACAGGAGATCTGTGCAACTCGTTAGATCCTCCTTCCTTGTGTTGCAGCACAAAGCCTTCATTGTCTCTTACAATGACTTTCACTTATCTCTGCAAATCTCATATAGTATGCACGAAGCCTTACAAATATTGATCACACAGATCCCACTCTTAGCACTTATCCAACTTGCACAACACTTGCACACTATTCAACTACTTCTTACATAGCCCAACCTTCTATTTAAACATACAAAATAGGCCTAAACATGGGTAAACCCAGGGGCCAATATCCCGTTCCCATTACATATTCCCAAATCCCAAAAAGGACCCAAAAAGGGGCCGAGATCCCKTGATATGTGCTTCATCTTKTGCTCCTCCTTCGATAGKTTGTAGAAGTCCCAAAATAGGTCAAACTTGACTAGATCCCTCAAAACTTGGTCAAGGGCCAAMAAGCCCCCAACACTCACTTGTGACTCATCCCGAGTCACTTTGATGTGGGAATTTCTTCTTCGAATGCTTCAATCTTGGATCGAACTTCTTTGACTTRCTGCTGTGCTACAAGCTCTTGTTCAAMAAACTCTTGAATGACTACATCATTCAAAAGTCCTTCCAGACGTTGTTCTGCTGCGGTGCTAACCTACTCCAATTCTACTCCCTGGCTCTCGACCTCTAAGAACAATTGGTATGCCTTGTCTTGTATAGGTCGGAGTATCTGTATTACTTCCATAACTCTGCTTTGGATAGAGTGGATCTGTGCTGGGCAGTTCACTTCTCTTGAGATCTATTCATTCTCTCCACAGCTGTCAGGTCTTTCAGCTGTGCCTGTAGTGTTTCTCCGTACTGCTTCACTTCCTGGAGTTGTAACTCCAGTGCCTACAACTCTGGGTTCTCAGTAAGTTTATCATATGTATGGGAACTACAATCAGTGAATTTCTTGGATTATAAGGTAAGGGCCTTTATCCTTTCAACTGTGCTCCTGGCAGTTGCTTCTCTTTGGTCCTTTACCTTCTGTGGGGTCTCGGGCACAGTGTGTAGTTCTAGGTCTGTGATGTGTTRTTGTAGCTGCTGGATCAMTTCTTCATGTTGTGCTACTTGCTTCATGACTTGATCCTCTACCTTTACTTCTATGACAGTCACAGAGTGCAGTGCTTTGTTGACCGCTTCCTTCACTTCKAGTTGCTCGATGAGCAACTATTCCTTTCCTTGCTGCARCTATGCCTTTTCTTCATCAAAMTTCGCTTGRAGAGCACTTTTTTCCTGTTCGGCAGCTCGACGMTTTTCTACAAGTACTCCCTGTACTTGTACCAAATCCTGGGTGGCTTGCACTATTTCCTCTTGTGCTCGTCGAAGAAGAGCTTCGAATGTATCAGCGAGCTGGTGGAATTGGGTTGTMTCRTCTCTTGGTTCCGGTGTTCCTAGTAGCAGAGGCGTAGTGGAGACTACATGGCTGGACTGTAGTTCCTACTGTACCCCTTGTAGCTTGACCTCAATTCTATTGTACATATCCTCCTTCTTAGCCTCTTGATTCTATGCTATCTCTAGCGAAGCATCATTCAGGGCTACTATGATGAAATTGAAATCATCAGAGGTGAGGACGGTCTATATATTAGTTATAGGGGATTTTGATCTCTTCCGAGAGGAAGGTTTCGGGGGGGAAACCTTCCTTTTCTTCGAGGGGTCCTCCTCGTCTTTGGGCGGTGTTACTTCACCTTTCCTTTGTTCAAATTCTGTGCCATCTATCTCTTCACCATCACCTCCTTGTTCTGGTGACATAGAAGCAGTCTTCATTGAGGCACTGCTTAAATCTTGTACTTCGCCAGTCTTCTTTGTTTTGATAAGTCTGGGTGTATCCTGCGCAGCTTTTGGGATGTCGATGTTGGATATCTTCGTAGGGTCGGCTGGAATAAAGAGGTCAACAAATAATTCCTTAGTAATCTTCTCTAAGTCCTCCTCCTTCAACTTATAGTAGGATTTAAGCTGTTGCTTGTGCTCATTGGCGCGTGCTATGATATAAATGAAATGGTGATCCACATTGAACTTCATCAGAGGCCTGAATTAGTGTAAAGTGTTCGGTGTCATGCGAGGCTCAGACTACATGGCTATCTTCAGTTGATTATAGTATGTATGGAACACGTAATTTGAATGCCATTGCTTATTCATGCCACTTGAGTAACACAATGTACTGAACTTCGCGACCAATGGTTTGAAAGGCTCGATGTCCGGGAAGGTCGCACCTTCCGACATCTCCCAGGAAATGAAAGCGATCAGGATCAAGAGCCATATGAAATGGAATTCATATCCTTGATCTTGTGCTTCTATGCAGTCAAGTTCTAACTGGTTCACCAGGTACTTCACCCAATTCATTTATAGGCCCTCTGTGCACTTCCCTGCGAGTTCGACTACAAAACCAGTCACTTGGGTGGGTTGGTTCTTGCGTACTAAATTCCCTGCAATCATCTGATAGGTGAGGTGCACTGTGCCATTATTAATAGAGGATACCGTGTAGCCTTGCACTCCCTTATCGACATTGTTGTAGGTGTCCTTGATCCTTTGTGTGAGAGCGCTGTCCATGGATTTTCCAGGATAGAAATCTTGTGGGTCGGGTCCTTGCATACTCAAACCCGTGATCTGATTGATCAAGGTTGGATCAACTGTGATACGATGGTTTATACATAAATATCCGCCATGGTAACAAGACAACAATATCTTGACACATGCATTCACCTCTTGGTGTCTTCTGAAGTGGGGAATTTTCATGACGTTGAGTAGGGTGGACTGCGCGAGGTTATGAGTCCATGCTTGGGAAATTACCTTTGAGTTTTTCCCTTTTTTTTTAGTTAGATACTTATGTGGGGCTAACATGTTGTAGAGTTTGCGATCTCCGAGGTTGAAGTCGCTAAACCTCAATGCTGAAGTCTTATCTTGGTCTAGTCACATTGTGAGTATCCCCTTTGGGAGGTACGCAGTGACCAAGGCATACTCAAAATCTCTAGGTACGCTGTCGCAGTTTACAACACCTCTTAAAGGTGGTATATAGGTGGGTAAGATAGTCAGGATCAGTTTAGCATTCGCTAAGTCATCCATGTGCTTAGTTCGCTTCTCATCGAACGACTGAGATGGTCCTGTTCTATGAGCAATCGATGGCGATGCTTGAAATTTTCTCGTAGATGAAGCCTGTACACCTATAGATAATCCTCTCTCTGACATGACTCTTTCAGTCATCAGATCGAGGAGTACTTATGTCACTGATTTTTCGACTGCGGTGAGCGCCTCAAACATATGTGCTTGGGATGGAAGTTATTGGTTCAGAGGGTAACTCAGACACTACAATAGAATAGACAAACAGAGTATGACGATTACTGTGCGAAAACAACTTAGTCTACGGGCTCAAATTCTCAGTTGGAAAAAGTGTTCTCGCTACTTGGTGCGACAGGATAAATAGGTAACTCGGCAACAAGTCACTTGCAACAGGTATGAGGCCTTCATTAACTCTGTTCGATCCATTATGGCACAATCCAATGGTCTGGTGGCAAACCATAAATACCTTTCTACTTGTTCGAAGCGTCGCTTGAACGGTTATAATGTCCCCAATGGCTATATTGCTTTGCCATGGCGAAGTACCATGTGTCGATGTTCTGATATCCCAGCAAAGCTCCGATTTTGCAAATTTTCCTTCTGTGAGGTTCCCTTTGGATCCTTCTACAACTTATCAATCTTGGCTCTCTTGTTACTTAACTTTCTAGCCTTCTTTCTAGTGAGCTTTGTCTCGATATTCCTCTTTCCATTATGATTTTTGTCTTCTTTTGACCTAGTCACTTCACGCTGTTGAGATTCTTCCCTAGGGCTCCAGGATAATACTTCTTCTTTTTTTGGGATAGGTACTTCAATCTTCTGTGGGTCCTCTAGTGTTCTTGCAACTTCAACATCCAGGTCTCTAGTGTTAAATAGCTTCGATTTGTTTTGTTGTTCTTCAATCAAGTGTGCGATCCTTCTAGTCATGAAGTCTTTTAATTCTTGCTTCTTCTACTCCAAAAAWTCTTCTTATTCCTTTGGTCTAGCTCGATCTATGTCAATCCAATGTTTTCCTAATAACATGRTAAATGGGGTGATGTCCTCGATAAATTTAATAATCTCAAAATATTCTTCTGTCGAAGTTCCATTGGAAGTCATAGGTATTTGAGCGAGCCTTCCACATAGGTTTATCATCTTTCCTCTGAATAACCCTATTCCTCCTAATGAAGGAATCATAGTAGGATTTCCTAAAATTTTCCAAGTTCTTTTTGTCATAATATTCACCTGTGTTTCCTCATCCAGAACAAAGTCAACGTCGAAGTCTCCTATTCTTGCTTCAAGGCATTATTTTTCTTTGAATATCTCCAATAATTTGACATGTCGGTGGTCATTCAAGGTTTCATTTATTTGTATCAATACTTTCTCTGATGATTTATTGGGTTCTACTATTTTTGGATCTGTCTTAGGGTTTTCTTGATTTAGATTCATTCCTTCCATCTTAGCAATCATTCTAGGGCAATCCAACACTTCATGGTCCATAAATTTACAACAAAGACAACTAGGTATTTTCCCAGGGCATTCCTTAGAAATATGTCCCAGTCTTCTGCAACTGTAATAGAGGGTTAATCCTCTCTTTCGATTAAGTGATCCCCAACCTTTTCTGGACTGCGTGCTAGTCTCATAGGAGCTAACCTGCAAAAAATTCTTTCTAGGATCATGCATCCATTTGTTAGTCCAAACATTATTTCTATGCATAGGTATAACATATCTTTCACTATTCTTATCAGATCTACTCATATCAAACCTTCTTTCATTTATTAGTGCTCTAGTTTTCAAGCTAGGACATAATCTATCAAACACACCTAGATTCATACTTTTGAAACAAAAATTTCCAATTGTCTTACTTTTTCAGAGCACAAAGCTTCTAGATCTAGAACTTTTCACTATTCTTACCTTTATCAGAGCACATAGCTTACATATATTACCTCTTTTCTTCAGATCTGACCTCTTTTCTTGGCACAAAGCTCCTCAGGGCAAGTAGAATGCTGCGTACTAGGGCAAAAGATCTATGCCCATATCTTTCACAATCTCAGGTCGAATCTTTACACACAACTTCTTCTTTCTTAGTTCCTAATAATCACAGTTTCATGTTCGATACTGCGCACTTCAGCAATAGATCTACGCAAATTTTTTTTCTTCAATTCCCAGTAATCACAGTTTCAGTCCCAACAAATGAACCATTTGTTGGCACAGGGGAAAACCCAGGGTTCAATGCTACAACAATGAACCAACAAAACCCTAACTACCTGCCCTTTCGGTGACACCTGAGAAGCAGATGAAGTCTCACTCGAGGTAGAGGTAGGGGTGGTTGTAGGACTCAAGTGTCTGCAACCTTATCTAGGACACAAATCTATGATTATAATACTTAATAGAGCACTTAGCATCAACAGTTCATTAATATTCAACCAATAACTACTGTGCAGATAGAACATAACATCGCATCATTCACTCAGATCTGATGTATTTAAGTACTTTATCATAAACAAGTAGGTTATATCTAATAGACTGAACACTAAGCACCTTCATATAGGTCAAATCTAACATTCTTACACATCATTAGCACAAATCATAAGCAGATTTATCTATCCCTATCAAAGCACTTAGCAAGAGAAGATATAAATACATCAAGACAAGAAAAAAGCAGAACAACACAATGTTTACGTGGTTCACCCTCACCCTGGGGCTACATCCACCAACTCTTCTTATTTATTGTCTTCAGTCAATCAGTTACAAGCACAGAGCCTCAAAACCTTACTTCGCCTAGGACAGGATATCTACACAGCTTGCTAGATCCTCCTTCCTTGCATTGCAACACAAAGCCTTTACAGTCTCTTACAATGACTTGCACTTAGCTCTGCAAGTATAATACAGTATGCATGAATACTTACAAATCTTGGTCACACAGATCCCACTCTTAGCACTTAGACAACTTGCACAACACTTGGGCACTATTCAACTACTTCTTATATTGCCTATCCTTCTATTTATACATACAAAATAGGCCTAAACATGGGTAAACCCATGGGTCGACATCTCGTTCCCGTTACATATTCCCAAATCCAAAAAAGGAACCAAAAAGGGGCCAAGATCCCGTGATCTCTACTTCATCTTGCGCTCCTCCTTCCACAGGCTATCGAAGTCCCAAAATAGGTCAAATTTGACCAAATCCCTCAAAAATTGGTCAAGGGCCAACAATATGCTTGTTTATGAGTTTTTCTTTCTAATTTCTGAATTATGTGAAGAGTGTTATCTTTGAAGTGTGAAAACAAAGTATTTTGCTATTGGATGTTTCTTTTTTATGCTATACTCATCAGATATAGATAAACCACTGTTATCGGCACATATAGTGCATCAACTCTACTAATTACAAATCTCGGTTGATAATTTATGTTGGGTAATATATTATGCAAATAATTACACCAACAATCACTTACAACCAAATCTGACTACTTCTCCATGAACCTAGTCCGGGCTTTTCACCAAGCTCCAAGTGCACCTTCATATTGCTTCTCCTCTCAACCTTCTTCTTGGGAAGTAAAATGGGTTTCTGATGGAGGAAGGAAGGCAAATTGGGGAATTTTGAGGCAATTCTCACAAAAGAGCTGCAATTACTTGGGGCAAGGAGGGGATGGGAAATGGGAAGAGTTTCACTTTTCTTATGTCTAGATGTGGAATGAGACCCCAACATCTCCTTTTATATGAAAAAAGGATGGTTATTCAATTGGGTGACGAGCTATAGGTGATGGATTAGTTGGGAAACTACCCAATAGCCCGTAATCTCAACGAATTCCTTACAACTTTTTATTTTTTTCAACTTTTGCAAGTATACGCTGGCTATAGTGGTGCAGCATGCATATGTACATGAGCTATAGTGGTGCAGAAAGTGTATATATGCAGACAATAGTGGTGCATGGTGCGTATATATTTAAAAAATGGGTTTTTTAGAAGAGAAACTCAATGATGTCTTGGTAACAAATGCAAGTAAGAGGGGAAAATTCTAGGTATGCATATGTAGAGAAATTTAGGGTTATAACATAGGGAATATGAAGCAAGAGAAACAAAATATTAGAAAGAGATTCAATGGGAAAAGAAAATGCATGTAACAGAAAAGCCACAGATGGAGAAGATCATTGATCAAAGAGTTTGAAAGAAGACCAGAAGGAAAACATACAATGAGTATCTGGTAAAGTGGAGGGGATACCCCATAGAGGATTGCAGTTGGGTAAGTGAAGTAGATGTTCAGAGGCATGGAAATAAAATGCAGGAGCTCATGAAAAAGAGTCCATGAATTTTTTCCCAGAGGAGTATGATGTAGGATCATCATCAACAAAGAACATGTGGAAACACAACTTAATGCCATAACACGCCTTTTGAATTATTTTGGAATCTTAAACGCTGGCGTTTCCTTTCGATCTTTTTGAACAAATAATTAGAAGAAGATCAAAATGAATTGGAAGAAAAGATGATCAGTGAGATCTGGGATTTTTACTCTCAAACTTTAATGTAATGGAACTTAAGGGGTAATTAATTTTTTTTGTTGGAATCTTCTCTTCTTCGAGAAGACAAGTAGTCAGAGGGAACCCTAGGATCCATATGGGATAAATAAAGGTGGTGTATGCCTGAATGGGGTTGCTGCAAATTAGTAGGAGATTGTTGTGATTTAGTTGTTGCTAGATTTTTAGTTATTGTTTTATCATAGCTATAGCCATTTACATTTGAATGAATAAATAGAGGAAAATTTATCCAATGCATGGTGTTGCTATTGTTTACAGTTCCCTGTTATTTTTTGTTTTCATGAATGAATGAGTTATGTTATTGAGTATAGGAAACTGTGAAATGTTTGGATAAGTTTCAATTGTTTTTCTTCATTTATTTCATGCAAGGTGTGCATACAGTCCGTAAAGACTGCGTTGACAGAGTCTGTTTCGACTCAGAAGCTCAGAAGAGATAGCGTGAAACTTCCATTTTCAAGGAGTGCAAAGAGACTGCTGCAAGGTGTCCACAGTCGCCCGTAAGAAGCTAAGTCTTGTGTAAGAATATATTGCAAGGCATTCACAGATCCAAAAATCCGACTAAGTGTCGAAGAAAACCTTTAAGGATTTCAAACCTTGAAGAAAGGAAAAGTATAGAGGAGTTAGTGGGAGAAATCCTTTAGGAAGGAGGAG